>JMRO03000028.1:0-52282 GCA_000743665.3 Scytalidium sp. 3C
GGGGAAGGGGGAGGAAGGGGGCCTGGAGTTGCTCCTTGCACCAGGAGCCCCGTCCAGGCCAGTAGCCAGCAACGGTCGGCAGCGAAACAGAGGCGAGGGGCCCTCTCGTGGCATCACGATGTCCCGTCCAGCGCAGCAAGTCGCAGCGGCCAGAGAGGAGCCATGAGGAGCACCGTAGGGAGCAGCAGCAGCAATCGCCCAGACACTGGTGAGTTTGTGCGGCGGGCCAGGGTCCTGGTCGGCAGCCCATGGCGCCCTGTGTTCGATCGCCGCTTAGCGCGACACTGGGGGTTTGGGACCCGCCCAGCCAATGCACTCGCGCCGTCACAGAAGTAACGTTTGGCCCTTTACGAGAAACACTCCTCCGCGACGACGTCCACAGACCGCGAGCGAGGAACACGACCCGGGCTCGTGTCTGGGGGTGCTTTTTGACTCACACATTCCCAGTGTGGGTGCGCGTGTTGCCTTCGATCCATGCGCGACGGTTGCCCCAGCGCATCAGATCCGCGATGCGAGCGCCCTCGCGGCTGGCGGAGCGCAGAGGGTGAGCGCTGAGGATGACTGACAGACTGCCGCGAAGGAGGGAGCTCCACCAGGATCATCAGCTGGAGAAGCAGCAGCCAGAGACAACGCCGGGCAATCCCACCTCGAGCAGCACAGCACCGCACAGCACAGCAAGTAAAACCTGAGTCCTGCACTATTCCTGCGCTCCCAGCTCCACGGCTGCATTACTGCATTGCGGTCCGCCAGTCTCGCTGCCGCACGTTGGGGCGGATCAAACCACCGGCGCCTGTCAAAAAACCGCGTCTGATGCTCGTCTGATGCCCTTCCCACTGTACGGCTTTGCGCACCTCTTCGCTACGACCATACGATAACCGTATTTTCAGCTCTGCTCCTAACCCTGGTGCGGCCCTTGCCCTACGTGCTTCAGCCCTGGAGGGGTGCCGTTGATGGATGACAGCGAGTCTAGCCGGGGGGGAGAACTTGCTGACATTACCATGCGGCCTACAGGACAGCACGTCGAACCATTATTCGGGTTTGATCGAGGACGGTGCAGGACGATGCACCACCACCGCCTCCCAAGCTGATCCAGAAGGCGAATGGATGCAGGAGTGACTACGGTACACAGCACACGCCAGCTCTGAGCTCGCGGGCACGGGTTGGGACTTCCTAATACATCTTCACCCGAGCTCTCCTGCAGCACCAGAATGTACGGTACAGTGTAGTTTGTAGGACATCAGGAGTGGCACGTGCAGCTGACACTTGTTCCACCATGGCAACGGTTTGCCTCCTGGGAGAGACCGTTCATCAAGTTGCGGCACCAGGAGGCAACGTTGAATCGGGACCAGAGCACACGATACGCAAAGAATGGAGGGGCAGCGGAGGGATGATAATCAGATTATCTTAGTCCCCGGGCGACTGCCTCAGAATCCCATGCTCTTCGGAAATTGATGTGATTCAAAGCGTGGTCCAATGCACACCGGATGGGTGATCTCCCAGGCCGTTCATGGGGAAGCGACACGTTGTGGGCGGCACAAAACGCAAATAGTGTATTTTTTGTTTGTTCGGGAATCGATAATTTCCCCCCCATGCTTGCCGACAGGGGCCGGCTGCATCATCGCTGTGGCGAGCAGCTGCACCTCTCAGCCAGTCGCAACGGTACCGCTCTCATCACGTCCATGTCCCGAGGACTCGTCGAGTGCTGTGATTAATCTACCTCACACTCGGGTCCCGTACAGTTCGTGCCTGGATGATGTCGTCTAATTTCACTCAAGTGAAAGCTAATTGGGAGCTTTTTTGGGGCCCTGGTCCTACTGTAAAATGAAAGCGATGTCGATTGATGATTGCGGCTCCAGGATGCGGGCCATGGACGCCTCGGTACCGTGGACTCCAGCACGATACTGTACGTACGGCACAACGGCACGAACGGATATCGAAGACAGCACTATCGCGTATCGATAGATCAGCTCAGATTGGCGGATCTCCGTCGCCCCTCGACAGAGAAAGGAAATGGGGTGTGGCCAGTGTCATCATCTTCAACCGATCAGAACCGATCTCCCTTGCAGGCCCAGCACCAAGACAGCTCGGTGCTCCAAAACGGCGAGCGCATGGGCGATCCTCGCTCTCTTCCCGCACCTTTTGCCCCGTCGAGATGCGGAAATTCGGAAGGAGTCTTTGAATCATGGGAAGAATAACAGATCCAGCACGCTTGCTTGCGAAAATGGCCGTCCTGCCGTCTGATCCAGGGGGTTGTGACAAGTGTAGTGGGAGGACCACAGTCAGGACCAAACCAGGGGCTTGGTGTTGACATGGATGGCGTTTGAGAAACGCATCCACTCACAGCCTGACCGTTCCACCTTCATCTTTTTGCCTCCTCGGTCGCTCCAACCAGTCGCTGCTCTCCATCCACAGTCAAACGTATCACCTCAGCCTTGTCCTTCCAATCATCTGCGGCTCTGGTATTTCTCGCTCAGACACGAGCCGCACCACACATCCTGAAGAGGACTGAGTACTTCTTTCCTTCGCTTTGGTCGGATTCGCCCAGCGCCCATCATTGGACGATCCTTAAAACCAGGCTGCAAAATCTCAGCAACATCATGTGAGGGTTCTTGTGACCCTGTAATTATGTATGATGTACCTCAAACTGGACGTGGCAATCTCCTTTTGCAACTGAATCCGCATGGTTGTCTTCCCAGTTGGTTAGCATTGGTGCGCATGGACATAATTGAATGTTTCAATAATAATGCTCCGGTGTCTGGTACAAACTCGTTAAAAGGAAAATCAATAATGCCACTCCACCAGAATGCATCTGCATAAAAAACCCTGCGAGCGTGTGTTGGCCCTCCTGATGATCTGTTGGTGCCTGTGTGTTCCTTGCCGCGCGCCAACAAGGTTTGGGACACCACCCGCAATTTGGGGATTGCCTCTTTGGGACGTCCACTGAATAATATTCCTGTCACGTATACCATCCATCAGAACCATCTTAATTAATAAGCTATCGGAATTTCCCGAAGATCGATAGCACATGCACCTCGATGAAGACCGCTCCGGCACGTGCTGTCTAAAGTTCTCTGTAGGATGATACGATAAAATGTTCCATCAAGATTTGGCTACTGCTTGTTTCCGGAGAGCATACATATTCCGAACAAGGTTCCGCGCCTTTACATTCTTGGTATGTCAAAGCTGTGGAATTGGAGGGTCAAAAGGAGCGAGCGATAAATGAAATTTCTAGAAAGCTCTGTCACAAGACTCAGCAAAAATTATTATGAAGCTGGCACTGCACTGTGCTGTTTGTATATGGCACTTGGACACAGGGCGATTAGATAGCGATTAGGATAATAGTTGCCTGAGGCACAAATATATTCTCAAAAAAGTTGCGTCAAGGATTTTATATGTCCCTCCCTCCAAAACCCAAGTTGCCCACGCGCTAACCTCCATTTTTTCCCCTGCTTTAAATCAAATATGGCACCGAGGAAGAAGGCAGCGGAAGATGCTGCACCCGAGGCAGAAAATGACGTGCAGATGGAAGACGTCTCGGCGGCCGACGCTGAGCCAGAGCAGCAATTCGAGGACCACGACCCCGCGCTGCTAGCTTTCGAAGAACAGCGAATCCGAATTGTGAGCCTTTTTTTTGCACCTTTGGGAGGCATTATTTGTTTTAAAGATCTACGAGCTGGCGGGAGTTTCTTTTTATTTTCGGAATGAGATACTGACGAGCTGTGGAATTATATAGCTTCCAGGATCCACGGATACAGCTGCGTCCTTTGAGTTTCAGAAAGAGGATCACACGCTTGGAAATGCATTACGATATATAATTATGAAGAAGTATGTCTCTCTGCTTTTTATGCGTTTTCGGATTCGGGAGGGATATAGAGGCTTATCCGTGAAACTTACAGTCCAGACGTCGAGTTCTGCGGGTACTCGATACCGCACCCTTCAGAGCCGCTTATGAACATTCGTATCCAGACATACGGTTAGTGAAACTCTCTGAGACTTAGGATTTATTTTCTAACTTGGGACACCAGAGGGAACTGCGATTGAGGCGTTAGAAAAGGGATTAAATGACCTGATGGACCTGTGTGATGTTGTAGCCGACAAGTTCACCGTGGCAAGGGAAGAATTCACGACACAACACAGCTGAAAACGAGACAAATCTGGGTTAAGGATGGATAGACACAATATTTGCATTGTACGGCGTATGTGCACTGGGGGAACTATGGAGTTTTAACTAGGTTTTTCATATTGAGGGATATGTACAGGATTATAAAAATCAGAACCAAGAATCAGTTGCGCCCCTGTTAAAATTTGCAAATGTCAGCGGCCCAAAGCTTTCGTAACGTGTAAAACTGCAGCAGACATACCTCTAAGAAACCACTCATGAAGTCTTTGGGGAGTTTTGCGGCTGGATCCTCCTCTGCTCTGAAGTACTTGAGAACGTGGGGTAGCTGTTTCCAGTAGTTCAAAGTTTCCTGCAAAGCGTAGGTCAGCAAACAATCCACATTTACATACATCTCAAAGCTGTGGCATAGCCTTTTGAACTGAATGTCGAAAGATATGTGGCACCCTTCGGTGCTGGTGCGCAGCTTGAACCTCTTTCCCAGTGGCCAATATATAGATTCATGTCCGTAGAACCAGGAACCAAACTAACCTGGAATTCAGCATTGCTCTGGGTCAACAACACATCCACTGTTCCAATCTGATTCACGTATCGGTGCCTTTCGAACTCCTGTCGCATCTTCGTCCTGATTTCGGAAACAGGGATGTTGAGCGAGTACATCGTTTGGATCTCCGGAGCCTGATATCTCAACTCAATTAGCCTCAAGACCCAATAGTGCTACACCATTGGAGAATATGCAGCTTTCAAAAGCTATATGGTGTATGTATGGAGCATGGGAGGGAGTATCATACGGCACGGATCCATTCCCGATAGCTATGAAGAACTCTTCGTTTGGCATCAGCCCAATTGACGGCTACATATCCAGATTAGTGTTCGGTAGAATCAGTAGGGAAGAGCATTCCATACATTGCCGCGTCCGCTGCGCGAGAAGAGTGGGATTGAGCACCATTGTGCCGGTGTGGGAATACAGGTATCTTGCTTGATTAGACGTCCATTGATGTCGTCTCGGATGTCGTTCACAAGTCACGTGCCGAATCATCCGCTTTTGGTCTAGCTCCTCATTCTACGTCTAGGCACTTCCATAGTTTGGCAAGGCGAAAGGCTGAGAAATATAGATTGAATGCCTCCAAACAGCCCCGCCACTATTCTCATTTCCCAACAGCCATACGCCGCCGTTATTCTGTCAGCGGCCAGAACAGCCAGAGAAGCTCCACATTTCCTCCAGGGCAACCGGAAATACATCTCAAAAACACATAATGCCAGCCATCCGCCACGCCTCGAAGCGTAAGCCGCCGCCAGAAGGCTTCGCGGACATTGAAGATGACCTGCTCATTTTCAGCAACAAGATGAAGGATGCAGAGAATGCACCATCAGCGAATATACCGAAACATCAAGCCCAGTGGCCTATCTTCCAAATCAGTCATCAACGGTCACGATATGTGTACGAGCTATATTACGAGAAGGAAGCTATCAGCAAGCAGCTGTACGATTGGCTACTAAAGAATGGATATGCCGATGCGATGCTTATTGCAAAGTGGAAGAAACAAGGATATGAAAAGGTGTGTGACTTCTTTTTCATTTCTCTCTGATACGTTCACCTGTCCTTCAGCTGTGGCTTGGATTTCCACAGTTGTGACTGCCGCCCTGCGGAAACACGAGGCTAATACTGACTGTCGCATAGCTGTGCTGTCTTAGATGCGTGCAAACGAAGGAGACGAACTTCAACTCAACATGTATCTGCAGAGTACCGAAAGCACAAATGAAAGAAGGTGCGGCGGTTGAGTGTGTGAGCTGCGGATGTCGAGGATGCGCTTCGAACGATTGAGCAAATCAACTCCTGCACCCAGGGAGTGCCAGTTTTTCAAAGTTTGGGAAATTTCTCAAGAGAGGAAAGGGACTACCCCATCACTGTATAATTCCTACGGACGGGATCTTGGAATTTGGAGAATGTAGGGTTTGCAAATGGATCCAGTGGCGTCGGCGTTTTAGGGAGCCAAGCTTTGGTGGATTGTTGAGAGGATGCGAGATATTCCAAGCGCCCTAGAGCGCTCACTCGCAATCCCAGTGTGCTATAGGTACATTCGTACTTTTACAGTATCCTCATGAAGGGAACTGACAAATGACACAGAAAAGTTATGATATCCGGGTCTCAATCAGGTGTTAGTCGATCAGTTTGCATGTTGGAAGTATCAGGGCCGTTGCAGACGGTAATAAATTATTTATTCTGACATCTTTCTTGAATTCGAGCCAAATATATTCCTCACATGACCAATGTCTCCCACACTCTCCCATATTGTGGTCATGTTTAGCATATCTGACCAGTGCTGGGCTCGTAGTAGGGTATCATTATCATCGTATTCTCTCCATACGCTTACTCCTTCCTCCTCCAGGTTCAGTTTCTCGTGTGCCATGCATTAACGTAATCACGACTCTCACTCTTCGCCAAGCCCTCTACCAAATGTCTTGCTGTCTTCCATCGCCTTGACCGCTATATCCGAAGCTGTTTGCGAAGATGGGTTAACGCTAGTACGTATTCTGTCCCATAGCCCTCCGCCTCGAGCTGTATCTGAGCTGTCTGCGGTGCTTTTTTCAACACGTCGAGTCAGATAAATTGTTGCTTGATGTCCTTGAGCCGCGCGGATTCGCTCTACTTCCTCTTGATACGCGGTGTCGTAGATATCGAAGTCAGCAGCTGTAGGTGATTCTGCAACACATACATCCTCCATGGGCACTGATGAATTGTCTTGACCACCAGCCCCAATACCGAGATATAATGGCTCCATATCCAGGGGGTCATGAGCATGGCCCTTTTCGCTGTCAGGGCTTTCTCGGTGAGGCACCGTATGTGCGTTGCTCTTCTCGGCATTGTGCGTGGAGCTCTTAACCGCAATTACGGATCGCACAGTTGCGTTCTCATGTGAACTTGACTGTTGGAGCGGACTCATGGGAGATATGTTGTTGCTCAAGATGGATGTTTTTTCATAAGACAGAGCATCGTTAGTGGTTCCCTTCTGTTGTTCTGGTTCAACTGTCTGATTCGCATCTACAACTTGAATTGTTGGTGTCTTTCTATTCAGAAGCGCCTTGAATTTGTTCACTGCTTTCATCTAGGATATATAAGCGAAACAGAAGGTAAGAGGTCTCCCGCGTAACTTACTATAATTACGGCATCTCTCAGCCTCATTGTCAAGGCATGTTTCACTTCTATTTCGCTCGGTGACTCTACAATATCCGAAATGTTTTCCTCCTTTGGAAGAAGAGGGTCTGTGTTGTTCCTTGTTACCCAAGGGTGATTCTGGTTCAAGGGGTAAGCAAAACACCAGCTAACGAAGTTTTAAATCATACCCGAAGTTCTTCCATAGTAATCCTCTTTTCAGGATTCTTCTCCAGGATCCGTTTCATAAGGTCCACGAATTCCGGTTCAGTATCTGGCTCGAATTCAACCTCGTCATTTTTAATGGACTCGTATAAATCCAAGACACCGGAACGCTCGAAAGGAATCCTTCCAAATTTGAGACAATACAGAGAGACTCCCATGGACCATATATCGGCAGCCCTACCGGAGATATCGCCGTGCCTAGCAACGCAAAGTTCGGGGGGAAGGAAAGCAGGAGATCCTGCTGATTTTGCAGTTCGCATCTCTGACTCTTTCTCAAACATCTCAGAGACCCCAAAATCGACAACTTTAAGCACATCATCATCCGTAAGAAGAAGATTATCCGGCTTTATGTCGCGATGTACAACGCCTTGTGCATGAACTGTACATTCGGTTACCTAATGGGGATGTCAGGGAAACCCTTGGATACTTACGGTATTCTATCCCTAAGATTAAATCTCTGAACCAACACCTACAATCTTCGGAATTGTACGGAGCTGCTCTTTCATCAAGACCAACTTTCATTATGACACCCTTTTTACACATTTCTAAGACCATGTATAAGGAATCTTCATCAGGATCATCCAGGACTTCAATCAAGGAAACCAAGTTAGGATGGTTTAATTTCTTCATGATTGCAATTTCTTCTTTGATCAAGTATAAGGAGTTTGAATTTCCGTCCAGGTCCTGCACGTCAGAGCCTGAGTGTCGGTGCAGGGGAGAATTGAAACCGACACCGGCCGGAAGGTGACCGGGCCGTCGAGCCATATGGGGCCTTCGAAGTATATTGGACTGCGCCCGCTTCCGCAGACGGGATTTGGAAAATTCCTTGATTGCCTGCAATTGAATCAGCTCTGCTTTCCTTGACTAGCAATCTCTCCTCAAGATGCTCTCCTACATATTCTTTGCCATATTGATCAACAGCTAGATGTACAGCCCCAAATGAACCTCGTCCTATTTCGTCCTTGATAATGTATTGGTTGATATGGTGCTCTGCCCGGCCATCATCTTCATTATTCATATATTCGGACCTTGCATCGAGTGTTTCCTTGAAGACATTAGCATATGCGGATCGAGTGCTCCTGGCGCAAGGCTGACCTTTATCTCTCGATGGGATGAAGGAGTGCGGCGATGATGCCTTAGCGGACTACTATATGATGGTGTGGATCTGAACAGACAGTATGAATATCTGCAGTATGAGGGCATATTTCCAAAGAAACTTACAAATGGCGAGGGAGAGCACTTCTGTCTTTGGTAGGGATGTCTAGATTCGTGTCGCTGCTGGCTTTGATCCCAACTTCAGCATTCTGTGTAGAGGCCTGACCTGTGGTCTTGCGGGCGTCATGGCTGAGACTCATGATTACTTGATTGACCTTTTCAACAGCATCATAAGAGTAGGTAAAGTGCGAGAATATTGGCCTCAAGCTTCGCAGGCCTGGCGCATAGCTTCCAGCACATGCATATATCAGCGGGGCACCAAGGGCACCCTGTTCGCACTTCTCGCTGCGCCCTCTTTAAGGTCCGGAGGCAGCTCTCGCTTTGTGCTTAGCGCTTTTATCCTCCCATAAGCGCCCGGCGCGAGCCTTAATCCCAGGCTGGCTGGTGCCCTGCCGCCACTAACGCCGACAAAAGTCGTCGGGCACTTCACTCAGCTGCCTCAATTCACGATCATGGTGGTCTACTCTTTCTATATCTTTGATCGGCACAGTAAGTTACCAAAGATTAGTCTCTAATTTATTACTGATTGCTAATCTGCCATAGCGGAATGCATCTACTCCAAGCTTTGGCACGCCCCGGCTGGCGTACCGAAGCTGTCAAGGCCCCTCTCTGGGTCCAGCGCAGGTAGTACGCCTACACCAGACCTCGGCTCAGCAAAGAATCGATCCGCGAAATTGAGCGCCCAAGATGATGCAAAGTTGATCTTCGGCACGATCTTTTCTCTGCGGAATATGGTACGGAAACTTGGAGGCCCAGATGACAGGTAAGCTCAACTGAATGGCGCTCTTGGAGCCGGTATTGAGCCCCAGGTTACAGCTTCATATCATATCGCACCGGGCAATACAAACTGCATTACTACGAGACTCCCACAAACGTTAAGTTTGTGATGCTTACCGATACTCAAATTCCCAACATGAGAAACGTCCTACATCAGATATACGTAAACCTTTATGTAGAGTTCGGTGAGTGTTCAGGATGACAACGGCGTAGCATATTACTTATCAATCTCGCAGTTGTAAAGAACCCATTGTCGCCCGTCGAGCATCCTGGAGGGGAAGGAGTTGCTAATGAACTGTTTGAGCTGGCACTGGATCAGTTTGTTAAAGGAGTCCTTTGAGGAGATGTCACAACAAGTGTAGTGGGTATGGGAAATGCTTTGTTGCTTCTGGTCGTGAATACGTGTTAATTTGGCGTTCGATGCATACAACTACTTCTAGATAGGCTTAGGATGCACATTCCTAGGATTGGGTTGATAAAATGAGTATAGAGACTTCACTCCTCGTTTCGAGGGATCCCATTCATACTCTTTAATACATAATATATATTACATATATGTTTCCAGCACCCACGCAAGACCGAGCCATGCCATATCCGCATTTAAAAGAGCACCCAATTCTTACCTATAACACCAGCTTCTTCTGGGACTTAAATAACGTCCTTCTCTGCGCTATTTACGGCTTTACCCCAAGCATTCTCAAATCTGCTATCGGCGCCAACATCTATGATGCTTTCCTCGCCGGGAACCTCATCTACTTGTGTGACTCCAGATGTCTCCGACACTCCGGGAATATTTTGGTCTTGGAGCGGGCTGATCTCACTTTCCCAGTTACTAGAATACACAACCGCTGCAAACGCTTCCAGATCTCTAACTTGTTCCATAGCTTGAAGATATTCATTTGGTACCCCATTACCAATCTTATGAGCCTGCTTTGTGAGAACAGCGAGAATAATCGGCAGTTTAACCGGCTTAATATCCACGATTTCGAGAATTCTCGGTGCATTTAAAGTGTTATCGCTAACCGTGCCAGGTTGTTTGTATGCTTGTTGCGCAAGCTTCTCATCCACAAGCGTTGAGAAGCCTGCATCAAGTAGCATGGTCAACACTTGAGAGAATGGGGGAGAATCAATGAGATCCGATGTCTCATCAAGCAGACGCCGAAGCGGACTAGTCCCGGATGCTGAAGAGGAAAAAGCATCGAGGGATGAAGGCTCTGTGATCATGCCAGATTCCTTTAGCACGTAAGCTTCCTCTTCTCTGGGAGGAAGCAGATACTGAAGCCATCGGTTCGCCTTTCTTTCTGATTCTGTAGCACCTTCCACTCTTTTCCGAACTTCAAGTGTGAGTTCAGAGAATGTCTGCATAGTAACGTCGTCTCTAGGATTTAATCTGTTGAAAACGTCCTTGACAGCTTCCTCAACTTTAAGCATTACATCTCTCCAACCCTTGTGTAACAACCACCAGCTGAAACTCAAATATCGTCGATTTGTTTCGAAGTCATTACCATAAGCTTGGTCAAGGTTATCATCGTCGTGGTTTTCCAAACTAATGGTAGACTGTTCCACCCCACCGGCCGCTAATGATACAACGCTAGATAGGTAACTTCGACGGCCCAAAAGGTTGAGCTGTATGCGTGTGAGTAGAGATAGAAGTGCGAGTGTATATATTAATGTAAAAGCACGAGTAATTGCTAGTGATAAATCAGCTGAGATCCAAAGCAGCTTGGATGACCATACCGCTGATTTTCAGGTCATTCCAGAGTTGCAGTTTTGACTTCTTTGTCTTCTGCGCCTGCTGTCCTCCATCCTGGGGCCCATCACCCCCGTTAGAAGTAGGCGGAATTTGGATTTGGCTTGCATGCACGCCACTCTCACTTTGCAGACTTGCCATACTTCTGTCATCATCAGTTACACTGGGAGGACCGGAGCCAAGCTCGGACAAAGGAAGATCTCGAGCCAATTTAGCAGCCTTCTGCTGTTGGAGCTCAAAAGTAATCCGTTCCGTTTCCAGCTCGGCAAGGATATTATCAGTTGCAGTTGGGAGGAGTGCTAGGACAGTGAACGTGCAATCTTCCTGGTTCTGTTGGAATCGTCGACGAAGGCTAAATGTCACAATTAGTGCTCATTCAGTCATATTGGCTAAGGCTTCATACTTCTCTCGGGCTATGCGGTCATTGCTCATGCGCTCTCTCGCATCTGCTATTCTCCCAAGCACATATTGCGTAGCGACATATCCAACTCCCAAAATGCCTGCACCGATCGCAAACGCATTTCTATTCCGCCGGAACCATCTGCGAGTGGCGGCTATCATGGTTTCGTGTGTTATTTCAGAGAACTAACATTCCTTCTTTATAAAGTAATAGCTGTAACCAGGCGGACGATTATCACTATATGCACAAGAGCGAACGACAAAACCACTTTCCATGCCGAGGTTGAGAAGGCCGAGTGAATCGCGTGGCTGGGCAGCTGGGAAATCAGCTAATCCATTTCTGGACGCGGAGCGCCACAATCGCCCCTCCATGGCTTAACCATTGCAAAGAGCTCCCCTCCACCGCTCGGGACCAACCACCGCTCAACAAGAGTTAAGAGCGCCGGGAACATTGTAGAAATGGAGCCAAGAAGGCCTCCAGAATATATCATCGAAGTTTTTGCCGACCCAACCTCTGTGAAAGATGTCGTGAGAGGTCAGTATTCGGCGTCTTCCGCTCAGACAGGTTTGCTGACGATCGGACCAACAGGAATATTACATACTATCTTTTTCCACAGATTTTTCCCTTCCATCAGACCCAAAACCCGAGATGTACTTGATATAACTCTGCCAGTTGTGGAAGATGTTGAACTTGAGACGTTGATTGACCAAAGGACCGCAGCGCTCGTTCGACAGCTTGATTCCAGTTCGGATATGGGCTCCCGAGGGTCCGGTGTACGCGCCTTACTAGCTGTTCAGTTTTTTGAAAAGAAGAGGCGAAAGGCTTGGTTTACCAAGGGCGAAGAAGAAGTCTGCTGGGAGCAGTGGACTCTCGATGTGACATTGGCAACGCCTCGCACCGAAAGTCGTCTGTATTCCTATTCCTGTTCCGACGCCGACTTGACCGATCTAATGTTTACTAGAGCGTGCGAAAGTTCGAAAGGCCATGGAAGCCATGCTGCTGAAGGCTGCGATGAAGATTGTGACCACAGTAAACCGAGAAAAAGATCACATTCCCCCAATCACAACTAGCGAGACCAACCCTTTTCCATATCAGATAATCGCAAATCCAAAAGGGGATGGATGGGGTGCACGGATGGGCATATTTTAATTACAAGAAGGGTGCTCTGCATAGTGGCTTTGTCTTTTGGCGTCTGGAGTATATGATAGACAACACTGATACCCCTTCAATTATTATATTGATATCTCAACCAACATTGAGGTTGCAGACCTCCAAAACCAGTGCTTCCGTATCCTAACCTCTAGAAATCAAACTTGCTATCTAGTAAGTTAATTTCTAGCAAACCCTCCTCTGCCACGATGTCCACCTCTTCCGAATCTTATGCTCAAAGGGACAACCTTCAAAGCCGACATTGCGTTTGACAAGTCCTCCATATCGTTTTCCGCTGGCCCTTCTGGAGCCATCTTGTCAGACGAGCCGTTCGCAAATCCCATGTCTCGATTCATGGTATCATTTCCTGTGGAAAGGGATGCGAGATTGACAGCAGTATTCCATTTCCTCGATTTGTCCTCCGCATGGGCCTGAGAGTGGGCCGCAGAACTCCTCCTTCGATGACGCCTCGACTGCAACATGGAGTTTTGATTGTCTATCCCATCGATTGTGACGAAGAAGTTATAGTCCTTGGGAAAGAGATGCTTGTCTATTAGATGCATACGCCTTTTATGGGGCGTTGAGCATTTTCGATCGCAGTCTTCCACATAGCAGGAATACTATACAATATGATTGAGTTAGGCTACTAGCCATACTTAATTATCCCAAGGGACTTACGGTTTTGTCTCCTCTTTCCCGCCTGACTGAAATTAGAGGATCATGGCACTCCTCGATATGCAAGTTCAGAAAGTGGTTAGTGGGAAAGTTCTTTCGGCATTCCGCACATCGATTCACATGGACCTTATTGTAGTGGACTTCATATTCTTCATAAGATGTGAATGAGATTGCATCTCGGTGTGGAGGCAATGAACAATGCATTTGAGCTGTGCGTACAGCTTCACCGCTCTCAAAGTCAAGAGCAGTTATTTTTGACGAGATGGCAGGAATTTCTTCAGCTCCAAGGAGTGTATTTGAGTCCTGTCGATAACCGAGACTGTTACTTAAGTCTAGATTATCAGAATGAAGTTCAAAGTCTTCTCGTGAGCGTTTAGCCATGATCAAAAGCTTGATAGCGGGGTATTACTTGGTTCGCGGCTCAAAATGACCTCATCAGACCTTGTAGTTATATCTAACCGCGATAGTAAATATGCGGGGTATAGTTATATATCAGAATATAGGGCTTTAAAAAAGAGCATTCTCGTTTCTAGAAAATATTAGCAACTATTTAGCTAGGTTGGGAGAAGGTGACTTAGAGGAGGGCTGCTCTGACAGCCTTGTTGGTCTGTGCACGTCAAGTGCACGTCAAGTGAAATATGGAGCGACTAGGATGCTAGGTCCTTGAACACATTTTCATAACTCTTCGCCAAACTTGTGCCGGTTCCGTCTGATTGATAATGTGCTATTAAGAATCAAAGGTAGGTTTACTCGGCGAGATCTCCAGCCCCTTGAAAATAATCAGGTTAAATTATTGAATTAGATCGAAATCAAAGTCCTCTCTTTTCCTCTTTCTCATCCCTGGGAATAGCGTGAAGCTATCCGATCCTATTTGCTACTNTCGATTAGAAGTGGATACATTCATCGAAATTTCCATCCTCCTGCCCCAACACGCTGCTGTATTGATTTGATAAATAGTAACGTAACAGATATTGCTTAGCTTGTATAAACTGAGCGAGGCTGTGGTGCTTTTTATTCCGAAGATACTAAGTAGACATTAGAATCAATACAGAAGCGTGACGTGTTATGCTGGATACTCTAGCAGACGAGTTCGTGACACAAAATCACAGTCTACACACCGAGACAATAGCTTCGTAGGTAACGTCCTACCACGTATTGAAATTGAACAAGAAATGCATCAAATCCTCAGAGAATTGGGGTTTATGGAAAGCCAACTTTTAGAACCGGACGGCTTCCAAGTCAAACAGATGTCGATTCTATTGGAATGGTTAGTTAATCTACGGCGAAAATAGCTGCCGCATCTTGAGAGTTCAATGAATTATAGTCTTATTATAATCACTAGTGCAATCATGTAAGGGAAACCCACTACATCCTGTGCTGTGAATGATCTAGCAATGATTTCTTTATCCTACATACGCAATTTCACCATTACTTCGTTACCTATACGACCGTCTATTTGCCTGATGATACATACAGCAGTTGCTTCACACGGAGGATCCTCCCTGGTACACTCTGTGAACTTTTCCACTAATTGCCATGTGGTACCTTCCACACGAAGAATTCCATTGCCAAACATGCCACCGGTCCGTTGACGATGAGAGAGATTCGCCTCTTCTGGTAAGACCGAATAATGACAGTACAAAAATAAAACAGCGGTCTTTCCAAAAATGCGATAAAGACGTATTTTGGAGATCACACTGTGGCATTCTCTGTAACTTGGCCAGCCATCATATCACACGTATATATATATAAAAGCGAGCTGTTTCCCGCAAAGTGGCCGCGATATATATATGTGAGTTGAGCCTGATCCAGCCGTCTGGGTACTCACAGCCTTGCTGGTCTGTGCACATCAAGTGAGATGCCGAGCGATATCAGGGCTCTTTGCGCCTGCGCCCGCGCTATGCGCTTCGAGATGTGAATACGTCTAAGTCGAGAATTGTTACATTTGTAGTATACATTTGCGGTCGCGTTCAACTGGCTCCATAGCTAGTTGTTTGGGCAAGTCAGGATCTGCCCTGTGTCTAGTAACTGCGGCACCTCACTTTATAGTACACCATTCCCTCTATGGATTACATTTTCAACGCTCGACTTGCGGAAGCCGACTGGGAGATCTAACCTCGAGGCTGACCGTGGGGTCGGCGACAGTATTGCAACAGAGGCAGAGCTATGGAGACAGCTATGTCAAAATGGAAGTGAGTAAAATGAGTATACGTCTCCCTTTGAGAAACGGCTGACCATGATACCTTAGGGTGGCGGTGCAGATAGAGAAAGAGTTGCAAGCACAGTTGAAGAAGGACCTCCCTCTATTTGATGATATCGAGCATCTCATTACTCAGTATGTCACACTTCCACGAGAGAAATAGTAGGGATATTCATCTAGCACGTTAGGATGCGAATTACGTGCGAAGCTACCATTTTTTTAGACTTTGAATATGCTACGAAACAGGGCGTGGAACTTCACCTATGGGATGCACATAGTTACATAAATAATCGATATCGGAAGATGGTGAATCACTACCGGACCGGTGATCATAAAAAGCATGTGGTCGAGAGGCGTAAGTTGGAAAAACGTTATGCAGATTTTATCAAGACGAGTCAATTTTTCTACAAAGGCTATATTCAGCGATTGGCTTCGAATTTTTCTGGAATGTCAGGACTACGCAGAATCGCACATCGGCTGTCATTGAGCACTCTCTCAGTTGACAATCAGACTAATATCTCTCCCAAGATTGAGCGTTCAATCGAGTTGTCTTGCCATTTTACCCTCCTACGGTTAGGGGATCTATCCAGATATCGCAATGAACTTAGGACCAAGGATAGGAGTTGGGAACCAGCTCTGGCATACTATCAACTGGCCAGTGACCTATATCCTGACTCTGGTAGTTCACATAACCAGATGGCCGTGATTGCCCTAGCAGATGGTAATCATCTTGACGCGCTCTACCAGCTATATCGTGCATTGGCTGTAAATGAGCCTCATCCACTGGCTAAGGGTAATCTTGAAATCGAGTTCAAAAAGATTACGACAGCTTGGGAAAAAGGCCCTAAAGTGAAGACAGATACTGAGGCCACTCTTATTCTTTGGTTTGTACGACTTCATGCCAAATTATACAAAGGCGTAGAGTTCTCTACGCATGAGGAACTTGAAAATGAAGTGCTTTATCGACTTACTCTTCTACTTAAGGATCAGCCATTTGAAACTACTTTGGAGAAGTTTGTTATAATAAACATTGCCGCCGAATATTTCGCAGGCGAAAGGGTCAAAGGCAGGTTAAACTTTTCAGTAGGAGAGATGTACGTAGCTGATACCAGAACAGAACAGGGCACGGGTGCAACCCAAGAAACGATACAGTCATACTTTTACTTCCTGCGCTTGAACGTTCGGATGCTCACATTGTTTCTCGAGATCATACTTCCAGAACTAGCAGAACAATCGACTGGAGAAGACCTCCCTAACGCTACAGGTGCTTCACCATCCACAGGAATTAACGATAAAATCACGACTGTCTCTCGAAGGATCTTACCCGCCCTTCGCAAATACAGCATATGGCTCGTTGCTCAGGCCCGCATCATAACCGCGCAGAATAGCAATAGTATCGTTAATCCGCATATTATAGCTATGTGGAAGAAGTACTGCGCTGTTCTTACAAGGCTTGCAAACTTCTTCCCAGTAGAGCAGCTCCCATCCATCAATTATTTGCTTGAAGAAGACGAGAGCACAATCGGGTTCAAGCCATTTCGGGACCCATCACTTACACAAGATTGCAACTTTTATGTAGATGCGAACGGATTAAAGCCGAGAATAACAGACCCTGGAATCGAAAGAAACCATCCGAACGTTGAAATGCTCTCTCGAGTTCGAGATGTCCTTCTTTGTGGTCTTACCTTGGCCGTCAATTCAGAATATCCAATCAATCTTACGATGGACCCGTGCCACTTTGTTTACAGCGAATCCAGCCTGTCTCTTTCTAGGTTAGTCAACGATGGTAGCGTCAATGTCACCCCCAGCAAAGCTCCAGAAGAAGCTGCTAGTGGTAGCTACACAAGCCCCAAAACTGTCGCGCGGGCCACCGAAACTATCGACCCAGATAGTGAATGTAACGGTTCCGATAGCCAGTTTCACTTGGATAGGGAAATGCACAGAATGGTGGAGAGTCTACTGGAACCATCCGGAGAGAGCTATTCATCTAGCAACGAGCCGTCCTATGGGATGCACAGCCGCACAGCAAATGATATATATGCTTCACTTGAGACGGGTAACCCGCTTCTCTTCCAACAAGCGACCCCCAAACTTCTTCCTAGCTTGCCCGGAATATGGAACTCGGCATTTACACCAAAACCGAATGAACTAAAAGCCACGAATGCCGAGAGACCAAGCACTTCCTATCACGCTTCACCTTCCCGTCCTATCAACAGCCATAAACCTAATTCTTCGGAGGCCATTACATTCGTAGAGGCGAGTAGCCGTGATACTGGAAGAAATGCTTTCCGAGAATACATAGCGGAATCACCGTTTGATGCTCCTCTGGAGCTGATGAATGAGTTCTCACGTTATTCCCTTAGCCGGCAATATTTTCCTACGCAGGGCTCGACTTTCTCGACCTCTAGTAGTCTATACGCCAACTCACCTTCAAATGCCCGGTACAGCACTGGCCTGGTATATGGCAATCAGAATATGGCAGAAGGCGATGATAGCATTTCTGGCTTTGCTGGCACTAGTGATTTTGATAAAACAACCATGCTCCATAGTTCCATTTTCAACCCGAGTTATCAGCATGCAAGTGATTATGCTCAGACTCCACCCGGTGGACAAGGAGGATGATACGTCGACTTCCGGTTTTGCAATTAACTTCACATTACAGTAACTGTCTGGTGTTCAGAGGCAACCACGACAAACGCTCACATAAGTAGGACCTTGTTCAAAGCTCCTTCCAGTGGAAATTTGGAGTATTCGCAGCTCTACGATGCTTGCGTTTTATCTTTATTGCTCCTGATGATTCTGACTCACGAAGGCAGGAGTGTACACTGAGATACGAATACGAATGCTTGAGTGAAGGAATTATAAATTCAATTCATGTTAGCTAAGTTCTCCTTGATCGTGGAGGATCAATTTTAGTCATCTCTTCATGGCCTTATGCGCCGCAACAGATGGCAGACGCTCCTGTTGTTGAAACCTATCTACCGAACGCCGTCTAAACACTCAATATGACAGTTTATTATTATTCACTCGTGCCCTTGTACTCCTGCTTCGGGAATGGATATCTATAATCATCTTATCGTCAGGAGATGTGGTTCAGAACATGGTGTCGATCGTTTTCAAGGATGTAACGTATGAGCAACACTAATTGCTATTCCAAACACGACCGAATTGTGGGTAATATCAAGGCGTAAATATTGAAGAAGTGTGACTTACGAAGGGCCAAGCTCTTGGATACTCAGCTTTGCCAACCACTGTCCTTGATCGACAGACTCCGCAACTGATTTACCAGCTACCAAGCCAGCCACGAAGCCGCCCGCAAAGGCATCACCAGCACCCGTTGTATCATTGATCAAATTCTTGTCAATAGCGTGAACCTCATACTCTTTGATTTCACCTCCTTCTGCAACAATTGTAGGTAGAGTCCCTTGAGTGATAATAGCAACCCGTTCTCGCTTCTTGTTCTCTTTTGGAAGAGCAGCAATGCGTTTAGCAATCTCTTTGAGATCGGTTGTTTCCCAGCCATGGCTCTGTGCGTAGGAAAGGGCTTCGGTCTCGTTACCAATGACATAGTCGCAGTATGGTAAAGCCTGGTCTAAGGGATCCTTGAAGAACTGTGAAATGAATGGAGCGGAAAGCGAAAATACAAAGACTTTGTTGTGCTCCGCAGCCTGCTTGGCGAGCTCTTGGATAGCTGGTGGGCAAACAGTAAGATGATAACCACCTACAAAGTAGTGGGTAGCACTTTCCACGAGCTTCCAAACCTCGGGACTCTTTAAGTGCTCAAGGTCATAATGGTTTGCCGCACCAAGATCCGTGACCATAGATCGGTCATGCCCAGTGATTACTACCCCACATCGACCAGTTGGTTCTTTCTTGTCAACCCGATACTCAACCCGGAGGCCAGCAGCTTTTACGGCATCATGTAGAATTGCAGCATACTTGTCGTCACCTACACCACCTAGGTAGACGACGGAATTAGGAGGAAGAATATATTGAGCCCCCCTCGCAGTATTCTGAGCTCCTCCTCCGGCAATGAGTTTTGCAGAGTAATTATTTAGGAGATCTTCATATATGCCGAGGTGCTTCTCCTCGGCCAGAATAGCATCGTTGGATTTCAATCCATATTTGTCCAAAAGTGCTTGATTACCGACAGCTTGGATATCTGTTGGGATGAAAAGAATTAGTGAGTGTATCTTAGGGGTCGGGTAGTGTTGGAAGGTCCGAAGTATCGGAGCACCAAGGCGATCGAAGTGTCAATTCCATCAAAACCACAGTCGAACAGACGTACATTAAACGCACTTGAGGATCAGAGACAAATGGTACATACCAAGCAATGGGTTCTCAAGACAAAGAAGAGCGTATTCCTTCTGTGCAGCCATTTTGGAGGTGGTGAATCTGTGATGATGAAGGAGGTAAGTTTTTGGTGGGGTGGTAAAGGCGGGGCTTTTCTTAATGCAATTAAGGAATAAATTCGGGAACACTTGTCTTGACGGCACCCGAAGCAGGGGCATTATGTAGGCTCGCAGACGTACACGAATACAATAATATCAAGAGTTAGAACGACAAGGTATTCTTGATTGCCTTTTCGCTGCAATCGGCTTCCCGATGCTCGTTCGATATTGACAGGCTATGATGCTTACTTAATCCGGCTTTCCTTAGGCGGGCCGGTAGAAGGTGACTCGCTTCTCTGGAACCATTCTCCACGCAATTAACACCTGATTTAACATGATGAATTTTATTCGTCTGCGCTGTACTCCATTTGAAAGGTACATAGATGTAAAGCCCACACGTTCCAAAGCAATGAAAACCCCCTGATGCCATTTAGTCCTTGACCTTCTGAGTACCACGTAGCAAACCAGTTCTCCGAGCAGCAATAAGACCCGCCTTTTGACCTTGTGCGGCGTATCTTGAGATTGTTGAGGCCTTACCAATATGTTGATGGTTACCACCCTATACATGGTCAGCTTATCTGTCAATATTATTGTAGGGGAAAGAGCTCGTACACCGTGAGGATGGTCGACGGGGTTCATGGCAACACCTCTGGTCTTGGGCCAAGAGTTACGCTTAACAGCGAACTTATGCTTAGCACGCGAAGCCTCTGTTCCGTCGTTAGTCATCTATCAAATCTCTTGGTTGTTGCCAGTAAATGCACTTACTCAAGAGGGGCTTGTCAGTTCTACCGCCACCAGCAACGATCCCAATCATGCCTCGTGCACTGCTTGCAATAACCTTCTTTGCGCCGGAAGGAAGCTTAACACGAGTCTTTCCCTCCTCAGGGTTGTGGCCGATAACAGTGACATAGTTTCCAGATGTTCGTCCAAGCGCACCACGGTCGCCAGCCTTCTCCTCAACGTTGGAGACGACAGTTCCCTCAGGGACGGAGCCAAGAGGCAGGACATTTCCGACAGTGAGAGCAGCGTTCTTGCCAGCGTAGATGAATTGACCAGTGTACATGCCTTCGTTTGCGATGAAGGTCTCGGTTTCGAGGCGGAATCGGTAAGGATCACGGAAGACGACCTTTGCCAATGGGGCTCCTCGTCCTGCGTCGTGGATTATCTCCCTAACAACACCTCGAATGTAGCCATGTCTCTCTGCATAGTCGAGCTGTCTGAACTTTGCAGGTGCTTTGTTCAGTCTCGTATGAGCTGTGAATATAGAGCCACGGCCCTTTCTCTGATTTCGGATGACTCTACCTAATAATTGATGAGTATATTATAACCGCGCCAAATGATTCATGATTGCTTACCCATGGTTGCGGCAGATGTCAAAGTTGAAATGTTGTTGTCGGAAGTCCTCAACTTCTCGAAAAGAGTTGCAGGAAGATTTCTGTGGGTTAGTTATCATTACAGGCGAGCCCTAATATGCACTAGTGCCTCAGGCATGAACACTTTTAAGCTGGCACACATGGCATGGTGAAGGAGTTAGGTTAGCGACACACGGGCCACCTCTGTCACGACATGTTTGTTGAAACTTCGCGCGGTCACACACAACTGGAATTTCATGACGTGCAACACAAAGCTATTGGGATTCCACGCGAGAGCAATCCAGTGATGGCGCATATCACCTGCGGAGTTCTAACTTGGATGGTTTAATATGATTAGTGGATCTTCCAGGGCATATTTGATAGTGGCTCATTTGGTTATCAGATTTTCAAGAGTGGTATTATCAGGCATGTCCAGATAGTCTACCCATCTATCCTGCACGCGTGTCCGGCGCTATTGATCTGTTGCGCTGTGGTCCTGTGTGGTTATTTATGTGTATCAGCTTCTGCCTCACGCTGTCAATACATACGTCTTCCTGCGTGGGAATTGAATATGCAAAGTAGGTCTTGAGCTTTCTATTTTGATTTGTTATAGTTGTTCGGATTTGTGGTGTTGTGGCCAAAAGAATGNCGGCGAAGTTGGGCGCCAGAAGCTTTTGTTGCGAGCCTGAACTCTTCCGTCTCTTCATTTGGGATCTGGGGGACAACTCCATCAGAAGTCCCCACATCTATTTTCGTCCGTGCAAATCTGTTTCCAGTTGTGTTTTCTTGTCAAAATTGAGAAAGTGGGGAGATGGATGTTGGGAATTCACTCGAAGGCTTCATGGTACTGTGGAAGGGTACCGTTGTTGGTCGGAACGGATGTCCTGCTACAACAAGCCTTCCTGAAGATTAGAGAGGCGGACAGCAGCATCATTTGCGGACGGGTTCTGCCATTGGGCGGAACCACGTTTCTTCTAGAGCAATTATCATTACAAAGATACAGCTCTGTGTTCATCGTGAGGTAGATGCTTATTCTACAGTTTGGTTATGTTGCCTCCTTGAGACAGTTTACGCTGGAGAACCCTCTTTGGGAGGTGGTTAGGGATTGATCATTTGCAGAAACAGAATACAATCGATCAGCCTGGCCGGATGGATCATCCACGTGTGTTGAACAGCAGGCGCAATTGCGAGTGACATGTATGCGACGCATGTAGGTAGTATCATTGAAAGAATGTCAGGATATTGCGTACATAAGGTCCTATGCGAGTCCCCATTGGTTCTACCATCGAGAGCCGCCCGCCGAATTTTGCCATGTGTTGTATTGTGATGTTCGCGTTAAAGCTTAGACCAATGCCTCTGCTCCTCGCGACCTCTCGGGTCTCAATCTGACTTCATCTCCCCCACAGCTATCTCGCCAACTTCATTTTCGCCCAAATATCATGACGGAACCCATCATGTCTGATGATTCCTCAGAGCTCTCTTCTGTCCCCTCAGACGCAGAGTCTGACCTGGAGTTGACTAAAAAAGATGGAATTTTGAAATTCTTCTCCAAAATTCCCAAAGGCGCCGCATCCAAGAGGGAACCGTCTCCGCCTCCTCGAAAGAGAAGCCCTTCACCACCCCACGAATATGTCTTAGCAGATAATCCAGATATTGCGGTAAGCCTCGAACCAATTTTTCCTGCTCTCTCGAGACTCTATACGCGTACAAATCGCGTGTTTATACCCTGCGTTCAAACTAACACGAAATCCTGGCAGTTTATCGTCATGTTTCGATCACGTTTTACCGAAGCTTTCCCAAAATCTCTCTCACACTTTGGCCCGCAAGAACTCGAACGAGACATTGTTGATACAGTACCTGGAGAGCTCTCGGAGCATTTGCTCTGCGCATTACTAGGGTTGCTACTTAATCGCAAGCAGGATGTGAAGTGAGAGATATCTCTTGCCAACATGGAATTTTGGTGAACTGCTACTTACTGCTGTTGCATCTAGAACGGGTCATTACAATCGCGCCCTCGAAGAAGCTGTTCAAACTCATAAATCACAATGGGCAAAGGACTGGGAGAGCAAGAATCCACTCTCTGGCGGAGCTACGTTTACAACCATGTCCCCAACAGAGCGTGTACGACACGTCTCCTACCAAATTGTTCATACTTTTGAAAGCTAATGTGTACCCTAGCTTACTCTCCTTAAAACCTTGATATTATGGTCATTGTCATCCTCTGATGCGATCCGAGCCATCATTACGAGCTCCTATAAGCAATCCCGACATGAAGACGACCTGAACCAACCTCTTTCTGTCCAACCTTGGGGTTCCGATAGCGATAAACGCCGTTACTATCTTATAGAAGGTCTCGATGATACCCACTTCCGCGTGTATAGAGAAAGTAATTATATGGGGATTAATAGGACTTGGTTCAGTGTCGCAAGCGACATAGAGGAATTGAAGCAATTAGCTCAGAAACTTGTGGAAAAGGATGGTGGGCAAAAGGCCAAGACTTTGAGCGCTAAGATGCTTGCTGCAGTGCCTCGATTTGAAGCTACAGAAGAGGTGAATAACCCTGTTGCACCTACACACAGCTTGGTTTCACTAACAATATTATATAGAAGCGGAAGCGCCGAGAATATCGTCAAGCCCGAAAGCAGCAGTTTAAGAGGCCAGAGCATGGATTCTCGTTATATGAGGGTCGTACTCGTGGAAAGCGCATAAAATATACTTACTCAGATGATGAAGATGAGCTATATTCTGATGCCACTTCATCTCGGCGGTCTACTCGGAATACCCGCACACACACTCCAGCCGAGGGACTGGGTACAGCAACAGTGACATCGAGCGGTCGGCATGTTAAATTACGAAACGGTGGGATATATGGGGAGAGTCTTCTGAGCGGTGTTGTGACGCCTGCAACTGCCGGGGGAACTAGTGAGGAGCCGGAAGACCAAGTCAATGAACATCGGAATGGACGGCCACTTCGGAACGCTGTGACAAACCGTGGATCCCGCGGTTGGAGCAAGAGAAATGACGGTGATATTGAAGGATACAACTCCGCTGATAATGTGGATGATGAAGAGGACTATGATGCGAGTGAGCAAGACTATGGTGACGATGAAGATGAAGATGAACATGTTCCGGTTGACAGTGAAGAAGATGACCAAGACAACTTCAGTGAAGAAGCAGACGACCTAGACGATCTAAATGATCTGACTGATGGAGAGAAGAAAAGCCTCGTCGTCAAATTGCCCGTCAAAACACCGACTCCCGAGAGATGCTCAACTGTCAAACATCCAACAGCATCGGTTGACGTATCCTCAAACCCTATCCAAGGGCCTTCAGATATCTTCGATGATACCAGCATCATACAAACTAGTTCAAATAATACCAGTGACTCCACGAACTTACCAAGACAATCTGTTCTTAATGGAGCAGGATTAGACAGGATGACAGATTATGCTTCAACAGACGCTTCTGTAGGTGTTCAAGCAGAGTCGGATTCTCCTATTCGACCTGTGAGCATCATGCAAAAGTCCAATAATGCTGCTGCAGCTACACCAATGTCACCATCTTTGGCGTTTCGAGGAAGCCCAGAGAAAGCAGCAGCATTTCCGCGGTCCATTGATGTTGGATATAGGGGTTCTTAAGGGCAGGTTCGATTTGGTTTTCGTGCTACCTCTTGTTATTAGAGTTTGACTTGTGATTCTCACAGGAGTTATTAAAAGAAAATTTTGAAATAAAAATGCACGCCATAGAACCTCGGATGACCAGGACATGACGTTCTATAGTTTACTTCAGACTTATACCTAAAATAGACCTGCAAGGCTTTCGGTTCCAAGATTAATCAACTCGTCGATATGAGATCAACAGTATATTTGGACCCTTCCGATAGCCACTGTGGGAAACTCTATTTGGTATAATTCGGTATAAGCCGAACAATTCTATGATACAGGACCACAGCCCTCAAAGATGTAGCTGTGTGATCTTATTATCTTCCTCTAACCAATATCAATTGGCACATAATGTGAAAATAACATAGCCAGCGAAACCTCGCCTTCCAACGCCAATAACCCATATTTCTTTAATCACCGCCTGAATTTTGATTTTGATAGAACTAGGATGATTCAAGTCAGCGATATAGAATTTACATACAGGAATCCAAATTAACGAACTTCTCCAACGTCACTTGCAAGCTTCCCATCTCTAGTTATGTTCCTGAATCTCTCCTCAATAGGCCAGTTATTAGTTTTGTACCACCAGCGGCGTATTCTAGCTCCAGTGCTTGTGCCACTAAACTTAGCACTCCGATTCCAGTATCTCCAACCATGAAGAGCTAGTGACCAGATCATGCCTTGTAACAGAGGTAGCATTACCTTTTCAGTGTGTTAGCTAGGTTCAGTGTAATATAGTGGTCTGACTGACTTGATCCCTTATTGTTATATAGACAACCTTCCATCTTGAATCAGCAGAAGCTATGCTAGCAAGGTAGCTCTGTTCGAATCTCAGATCCGGCAACGGACCGAAACTCGTCCTCCGGCGGACTGGTGCCAATACACTGTCAGGTATATCATCCTCGTCATCCTCATCGTCCTCGTCGATACCATCATCGATTCCGTAGTCGAACTTGTCTAGAGAAGACTCCCGTACATTGGTTCTATTTGAAATCGTAACAGGTTCTTTGGTGCTTGCGGCCGTAGATGGGTTGATATCATGCGATGGTGATGGATCACGCTTAATTGATGCTGTCTGAATCGTTTCTGCAATCTCAATAGGTACAGAGGAAGACATAGTTGTACCGCTCGTGGGAGCTTGTGGCAGCTTACGCGGGATCGAGTGCTTCGAGCTTCAAAGTTGACGGTGCTCAGCTCGCCGGAGTTTGCCGCTCTGTGATTTCAGATCACGGATGATATACACGCGGCGTATTTCAATCGAAGTGTCTCTTTTCAGACGCGATAAAATCTCATAGCCGTCTGAGATGGTTAACAGCTTGAAAACTGTACATACTGACTTCCTGTTGGACACAGCTCCAAGCAGACGCCCACGTGACCCCGACCCTAACGGTTCGCCTCATCTGCATCCCACAATTTTTGACGCAACCGCCACTATATCTCTCATCTGCCAACTCAAACCACCAACTGTTGACTTCTGTACCGCGTACAGTCAAGCTTCGGTTGACATATTCTAATCGCAAAGAAATCGAGCGCCCTTTGCGCTAGCCAAAATGAGTGACCCTCAGGCTAATGAAGCCGAGAAGAATATTGAGATATGGAAGGTTAAGAAACTTATCAAGCGCCTAGAGGCAGCTCGTGGCAATGGAACTTCCATGATTTCCCTTATTATTCGTGAGTTATAGAGAAAATTTTTGGTGGGAATTATCTAACGTTGGACGACAGCGCCCAAGGATCAAATCTCTAGAGCAGCAAAGATGTTGGCGGAAGAATACGTACGCGCACCTTCCATTCTTGGGCTTGGCACATTACTGACGATACCCGTAGGGTACGGCTTCCAATATTAAATCCCGTGTCAATAGACAGTCCGTGTTGTCTGCTATCACTTCAACTCAGCAGAGGCTGAAGCTGTACAACAAGGTCCCGCCTAATGGCTTGGTTGTTTATTGCGGGGAAATCTTGACATCCGAAGGAAAGGAAAGGAAGGTCAACATCGACTTTGAACCTTTCAAGCCGATCAACACTTCGCTATACCTTTGCGACAACAAATTCCATACAGAAGCGCTCGCCGAACTTTTAGAGTCAGATCAAAAATTTGGATTCATTATTATGGATGGTAATGGAGCCTTGTTTGGTACTCTTAGCGGTAATACCCGAGACGTTATCCATAAATTTTCTGTGGACCTTCCAAAGAAACATGGTCGTGGAGGACAGTCTGCACTTCGTTTCGCCCGTCTGCGCGAGGAGAAGCGCCACAACTATGTTCGCAAAGTTGCTGAATTGGCAGTTCAGAATTTCATCACTGCCGATAAGGTCAATGTTGCTGGTATCGTACTTGCTGGTTCTGCGGATTTCAAGAATGATCTCAACTCATCCGACTTGTTCGATCAGCGTCTCCAAGTGAAAGTTATTAAAGTCGTCGACGTGTCCTATGGTGGAGAAAACGGTTTCAATCAAGCGATCGAGCTTTCCGCGGAGACTCTTGGCAACGTTAAGTTCATTCAGGAGAAAAAGCTCATCGGCAAATATTTCGAGGAAATCAGTCAGGATACTGGCCGTGTCTGCTACGGTGTTGACGACACATTGAAAGCCTTGGAACTTGGTGCCGTTGAAACACTTATTGTGTTCGAAAACCTTGAGATCAATCGATGGGTGCTCAAAGATTCCAATGGCAATCAAGTCATCCTTCATACTACCAAAAGAGATGAAGAGACCAATCGTGAGCAGTTTATGGACAGGGAAACCGGTCAGGAAATGGAAGTTGTTCAACAAGAGTCATTTCTTGAGTGGATTGCTGAGAAGTACAAGGACTTTGGTGCCACTTTAGAGTTTGTCTCAGACCGTTCCAGTGAAGGCAACCAGTTTGTGAAAGGCTTTGGTGGTATTGGAGGCTTGCTACGATACAAGGTGAACTTCGAACAATTAGCTGAAGTTGATGATGATGATGAGTATTATGACGGTTAGCACTCCTTGCCTTAACCCCCAACAGGAAGACGCTCATTCATTTCCAGATTGACAGTTTGATACCCTCGCATTGAGCGAGGAATCAACTCCAGTTGTCCCGTCCGGCCAGCCTTTGCCTGGCGGCCTTCGCGCCGTACAGCAGGCCCCGAGACAGCCCGCAGTCGATGTTGGCCGTGGCCCGAAAAATTCAGTGGCTCGGCCAAGCCCTCTCCGGTCCGTAATGACGGCTTCTTGAGTTGGTGATATACGAATTGAGAGGTACTCCCCCTACCCAGGCTTTATTCTGTATGCCATACTGACGTGGTTCCAGGCTTAGAACCTCTCTCAGGGCGAGGGGTGGTAGTCTCTGGTGAAGTGGCTTGTGTGTTAGATGAATACTGCTTGTATTTGAAAGCTTTATGGGGGCAGCTCAAGTCTCAGTATATCGATAGATCAGATTAGACAGTCAATAAAACGCCTCCCATTTCGCTTTATTTCATTTAGAAGAAGCATGAAGCTTTCTCAAGTATATAGCATCCCTGTAACGTGAATCCATAACCAATCCCAATAAGCAGGGGTCCAATGGAATTCAACCCCCTGAAAAGGAACCGAAGCTGTCACTTGGAATCACGGTAAGCGGCGATGAGGGGTACGCCTTGGCATTTGCGGGGCTGGTTCCGATACGGAGGCCGGGACGCAACGCCACGAAAATTTTAGATCCGAGTCAAAAATAGGAGCTTTTGTCCCAGCTTTGATATCCGTACATCATTATTGCTATAAATGCACGGTATTCTTTGAGAATTTGAAGTCTTATAAACGCAGTTCATATTCATGTATTGCAAGCTCTACGCATACCAGTATCGATAAGTATCTCTTAAACACAAACACAATTGGGAATTATCTGGCAGGNATGGACAAGGAACAGAGGCCTGCAGTCTCGTTCCTTGGTCCAGTATCATCGTATACACATCAGGTATGCAGGATTAGTTTTATAATTCTTCCTTCTTAGCTTCAGGAAAATTGATTAGTTGAAGGCTACCCTGGGATGTTTTGACCCCAAATTATATGAATACAGACCTGCGGTGACAATTTCTGGTACAGTTTTGTGTAGCCAAATTAGTAAATTAGCAATAGACTTACAGTTATCAGATATTTTTAAGGCCGTGCAGTCAGGTGAAGTAGAACGTGGGGTTGTACCGTTCGAGAACTCGACGAATGGCGCCGTTCTATTCACGTTCGAGCTCCTGGCAGACAGGTCTTCACTGTTCCGAGATATCTATGTCTGTGGTGAGGCCTATCTGGATGTCCAGCACTACCTCATGGGAATCAAGGCTCCAGAGACAGCATCCACGGAAGGAGCTGAGCTGTCAGGGACAGCTACACCAACGACATCGATTCCTACCCCTTCAGAACCGCGGTCACGACCACTATCTAGTCTCAAACACATACAACGGATATACACCCACCCACAGGCATTTGGACAGTGTGAAATATTCCTTGGCACATACTTAAAAGGGATCGAGAGGATTGACGTTAGCTCAACAAGTAGAGCTGCCGAGCTCGTAAAGCAGGATAAGACGGGGACGAGTGTCGCCATTGCTAGCAAGCTTGCAGCTGAGATTCATGGGCTGGATATTCTTGCAAAAAGTATTGAAGATCGTGACGATAATAAAACGAGGTTCTTAGTTTTGCGAAAGGGGGTGGATAAGTTGGAAAACCATAATGCAACGCCAACAAAGTCACTCATCTCATTCACAATCGACCATGGCATCCCGGGTGCCCTTGCAGATGTCTTAGGATGCTTCCAAAGGAACAAATTAAACTTGACAAGTATCAACAGCAGACCAACAAGAATAGTGCCTTTCCAATACATCTTCTTCGTCGAGTTCGAGGGCAGCCGATTGAAAGATGAAGACGGAAGAGTAGAAGCAGCATTGAGCAGTCTCGACAAGTATACAAAGTCTTGGAGATGGCTAGGTAGCTGGGATGACAAACTCCGAAGTAATAGCTAGGAACATATAACTATTTCTGGCAAACGTGGATTACGATTTATAGCTTAGGTGGAGTTTGTGAAGTCAGTAATGACAACACCAATGATGCTCTTATCGATAAGAGCTTCGCCGATATCGGTTTGTGGGCACCATAAAAATACTTGGTCCAATTCCGTAGAACACGCCTTGCGCGCGAAGTACGTATGCACGGACTTCTCCGCAAAGGGATACACCTAAACATGGGTTTACCCATCATGCGCTACCAATTCATCTCGTCATGGAGCTACCTGTTTTACGCGGCGCGTCGAGATATGGCTCTCGTTCGCGCCAGGTATCTCGCAGAGTTTTTTTGAGCAGATCTGTGTCGAGCCAAAATCACCTCCATCTTCGAGAAGAACTCACAACTCGTCCTCCTAATATAACATACGACTATTTATCACCAACGCCATCCCATCTTTTGAATATTTCGCTCCGCGACTTCCTACCCGAATCATGCGATCCTCCGAACTTCAAACGCGATCAAATTGAACTGCTACCTCTTGCACGAGCATCAACAGCATCTGAGAGATCCGTCTTGCCTCTGGGTCATCATCTGGTGTATTTCTCCCCACAGGTATCTGAAGGGGAATTATTATCAGATGGCACGGATACACTGCAGTTTCCCGGCCCGCCATTTGTGAGGCGTATGTGGGCGGGAGGCTCTGTGGTCTTCAATGGTTCAAAATCAAGCCAACTTCACTTGGATAATACACGGGCTGCTTGTATAGAACGAGTAAGTGACGTGACGGTCAAAGGCCCCGAGGAAGACGAGAAAATATTTGTAAAAATACAGAGACTCTACCGGCATACAAACGAAGCCGCCGATAGGCTTGAACAGGGGGAAAGCGGCGCTCAGCATGGTAGTACAGAAGATACAGATACAGCAGCAGTAATTGAGCATAGGGATTTGGTCTTCATGCGCAACAAGTCAGCTGCTGCAAATTTAGAGGCTGCAAAATCTCGAAGGATCGTGAAACGTTTGTTGACCATTCCTAACATTCTACAGTAGACCATGTCTTGGCTAACATTTTCCTTACTGGTAGCTCGTCACAATCCTGATTTCAGCGTTTCGATAGTACCAACTCAATCTTTATTATTCAGATTCTCAGCCTTGACCTTCAATGCCCACAGAATCCACCTTGATCCCCAGTACTGCCGGGAGGTTGAGGGGCACAGAAACCTTGTGTTACATGGCCCTCTATCATTAGTATTAATGCTGTCAGTATTGAAATCGCAATTGGGAGAGGGTGAGACTGTGCAGAGACTCGACTACAGAAATCTAGCACCGCTGTATGCTTATGAGAGCCTAAGAATTTGCATTTCGCAGGATAGCAAGGAGAGACAAAAATATGATGTCTGGATAGAAGGGGCAGGGGGTGGCTATGCAGTTAAGGGAACCGCAGTAACTGTCTAGGATTTCTCCTGGTTGCAGGTCACAAGGCCAACGCCAGCGCGCCCAAATACGGGACTTGAGCATGCAGGCATGGGCATTGTTCTCGTATTTGGTGAATGTAGGTGGGGGAATGGATTACCACACCGACACTTGAGATAAGCACGCGGACCTTAGAAGCGTCGATAGTTCTGTACGGGCATTATGTGGTCTGAGATGGACCTGGGTACCGGGCTTCTAAATGTACTCGTCATGTTATCCAAACCTAGAGCAAAATAAGAATTGGCTGTTTGGGAATGTCGAATCGGTCTTAGGGTTGTAAATTTCAAGTCACACGAATTGCCCCTCATCTGATGACGACAAGGATCATCAGGGCCAGAATTTGAGTGAAATAAGCTTCTACGTCGTCCTATCATCAAACAGTTCCCAGACAGTTGTTTCCCGGCCCTGCAGAGGCTCAATTGCAGTTCGCTTGCAAGCCACTGGGAGTGATTGTGTCTTTGAGTATTTGTTATGTCCAAGTAGAAAGTTGAGCCCTTGGATCTGCGCGAGATATAGCCTATTCCGTGTTCGACGTCAACCGCCTAGTCGAGCGACCTGGTGGGTGGCGTTACGTCGGCTTCGTGCACAAGCAATGTTCCGATCCGAGAAGCTAATGAGTTCGTGGCAGCTGCAAACCTTTGAGGTCCTGCTAATTTGGGTGGAAACATACCGTATATCCTATTCCTTTGGGCTCTTCGGACTTCTTCTACGTACGACCAGTAGCAACCGCTCTGCTTCGCGCGCGCACTTCATGTCGTGCCTGTTTGCCCAAGGAGGATCTCGATAAGGATTCCATAGACCAATTTCGAAACAGGATGGATCAATAATCAGGCCTCGTTTTGCTTAATTGCACCAGATCAGTGTCGCTTCAGCCTATCTCTTTCTATTTCTCACGGTATGCATCTTATAATGGGCCCTCTTTTTGGTCGCTCCTGCATTAAAGGAACCGTTGTTTGCATTGCACATTCCTTCCTCTCGACCGATCCCTCAGCTGTCCTCGCACGTTCTTGCCTATAGTCAAGCTACCGGGCTTTCCTGTATTAACAAATTTGTTGATCACTCTCTCTAAAGCTAGTCTTGTTTTTATCTTTGGACCATGTCGCTGACTTTACTCCTTTGGCTCGGTGTAGGGACTGTTTCTGCAGACTCGTTTCCCTGATGTTCAATTTAATGGCAAGAGGAGGTTGATATAACACTGTTTGACCATCAATCGAAATCATGTCTCCTTTGAGGAAAGAACCCGGAACGAATAAGCGTCGGAAGAGTTTGAGCATATTCCCCAAAGCCGCTCATCCGAGTACCACTCAAACCAATACAGACCCTGGAAAACAACAGGATGGTGATAAGGCTAAGAAATCCCACAGGAGGGGCTCAGTTTTTGGATTCGGCTCTACTACCAGTTCGGAATTTTTCCCAGATGCTCCAGCAAGTCCTGCATCGAGCGAAAAGGCGGAGTCCCCCAAGCTACCGCGGCGGGCCAGCAACAAGGGGAAGGCGTCTTCGATATTCGGGTCGATATCAAGGAAGTCAATGCTGTCTCTTGGCGAAGACGAAGATGACAAAGTACCAAGCGCCACATCGCAATCGCCTTCAGAAGACATCGCTGTATTAAGCCCAGCTATATCTTTGACCAAGGCTGTATTGCACCATGGAGAAGTCCAAACGACAAGTGGAATGTTTCGAAAGAAGAAGGAATATCTGGTCTTGACAGATACTCATCTAATTCGTTTTAAAAGCCATGCAAAAGCAGCGGACGCCTTTCCTTCCATACCTTCCCCAAATGGGCGGGCTAGCACTGCCCGTCACCCTTCAACTGCCTCAATCGGATCACTGCAGGATATCCAATCCAACCATTCCCACGTTTCGATCGAAGGCGAATCCCGCATTACTTTGGAGCAGATTGTTGCGGTCTATAAAGTTGAAGATGGCCGTCCCTTTTCCACAACAGATGTGGTCTACCTGGATGAAGAGTATGCGGGAGTGGGCTCTATCCAACTTATGATCCAAGATCCAAAACAAGCAGATACATGGCGCACTGCCATCCGTGATGCTGCTGAACAAGCCAGGCTACTCATGGCACATCCGTACCCTCAAAGGATCATAAACTACCTAGCCAACATTGTGGAATCCGCCAATGACTACTCACCTGATCATTTTCAAGTATTCAGAGTTGTCCGCAGGGCAGCTATTCCAAGAGGTGGTAAATCATCTTCAGAAGACCTGCAAAAGCTAGGATCTTCTGTCTTCTATATGGTTATCGGCATCAGTCGCATATATATGATTCCCTTGCCTGACTATACCAATAAGTTCCTTGTTTCAAAAGCAAGTAGAAACATATTTGGCATTGTAAGTTTAGTCGCGATCAATGTCCTACACTCGGATGATCGATTTGAACTTGGTTTCAGAACGCCTCTACATCCTCTTATGTTGCTCGAACTGGCTGCTTCTGGTACTCGTGATATTGCAGTAGCGCTTTTCAGGGCATTGCAGTATCTGAGACCGACTTGGTTAGAACATTACGTTCACTACCATGGACCAAGAAGGCTACCTGATGTGGCTGAGAGTTCACCGTACCCTGCAGATGAAGAATATGGCTGTTTCGACAGGACTTTATCAGCGTTCTGTCTAGCATATAATGTAGGTCCTGTTGTACTTATCCCTTCATATTTCTCAAGGAAGGCTGCTAATGATAAAAGTGCAATCCTGCGAATATACAATATGCAGTGGACTGGAATGTTGGAGATGCCCCTGAGTTCAGACTGTTTCCACCTGCGAACACTGCCCAGTACTCGATCTTCGAACTTCTTGCTGTAATGCGATCCCTTCGATACAATGAGTCCTTTAGATCTATCTCATTTAAAGATATCGACTTGCACGGTTTACACGGTCTACACGACACATGCGGCAGTGAGCTCGTGGATTTCACTAACCGAGGTGGTAAGAGACGCCCTCAGTCATTATAAAAAGAAACAATCTGATGAAACAGGAATCCCTGTGTCGCTGGTACCAAAGTTAAGGCCGCAAGAGAAGTCACTATTATACCAAGAAATCCAAGCGCTAGTGTTGAAGTCAAGACAGTTGAGGAAATTGAATTTCGAAAACTGTCTTCCCAGGAGAAGACCTCGTGATAACTTTGATGAGGAGGGTGGTGCATATGAAAAGGACCCCGGCTGTGAGATAGTGGCTGCGATCATGCCCGTCTGTCGTACTGGACTAACTGAAGTCACGTGGATTATTCTGAATGGTATTGAACTCGGGGAGACTGATTTTGATGATTTGCGTACGAGATTCCTTTCAGGGTGTTTGTTCTCCATAACTGACATTTTGTAGTTCTGTCTCTTGGTGCTTCTGACTCCAGATTTCGTGCTATCGAGTGTGCACGGTGTGGTCTGAATGATAGGCTGATCATGCAGCTCATATCTCACTTTGAACGGCAGAGCGGAACTTTACAAGCTATCAACATTGCAGACAATCCCGGTCGACTCCAGCTAGACCGGTTCGAACTTGCCATGAGTCGGTTCTCCCATATCAGGAAACTTGATCTCTCTAGGGTTACTAGGAGTTCGGGAGACCAGCCATTGTTATCTGCAGAAGTCATGCTAACATGGCGACTTGAGGAGCTCACCATGAACGGTATCCCCGTAGGTGGCTGTAATTCTATACTGGTATTCCATGGCTAACTGGACCTTTAGGTAAACGAAATGACCCTAGATACAATTGCAGCATACTTGACTTGTGAGAACTCAGCTAACCTTAGGATGTTGCAAATGGATCAGTGCAATCTAAGTGGCTCTCATGTTGCATTGTTGATGAGATCCATGACTCGGATTCCGGGCCAAGCCAGGGACCTGGAGCTGCATGCAAGTGCTAACCGGCTTGAAAAAGGAATTGGCGAGATTGTCACAGCGGTGCAAGAAAATTATGGCCCAGCACATTTTGTCATTCGAATGATTGAGTTCACAAAAGAGGACTACTTCAAACGATTACTAGAGGCACTTCGTGGAAATACCACCATCAAGAGTTTGGACATTTCGAAAGCATCATTACCTTACGATGCTGGACCGGACACATGCGATGCTCTAAGATTATTATTCGCAGAAAACTCAACCTTAGAGGAACTTGATATCTCGGGGGAACACGCTCATCTGGAAGTGACACGATTTGGGATTGGTCTTAACCATGCCCTTACCGGTCTGAAACACAATAATACTTTGAAGATCCTCCGAATAGAGTATCAAAATCTAGGCTTGGAAGGAGCGAATACCCTTGCATCAGTCTTGTCGGACAACAACGGCTTGACACACATCTACTGTGAGCATAATGATATTAACCTTCAGGGCTTCACAATACTTGTTAATGCTCTCACGAAAAACTACAATATTTTACACTTCCCCTTCATGCAAGAAGACCAGGAGGAATCCATAAAGCGTATAGGCGATAGCATGAGAGAATATCACCGTAACAATATGAAAGAGAGCACCGTGAAGCACTCTATTCACCGCAAGTTGACCCAACTTGGTGGATCAAAATCCGGGACGAAAGAGAAGGATGTGACACCACAGGACCTGGATGAGGTGGTAAGGGTGTTACTTGCCAGATGGGATGAACAGGTCCAGCGACTAGCTGCTGTTTTAGACAGGAATTTTAAGATAGCAAGTGGGGTCGAAGGATATGCCCTCGGTGGAGAGGGACTTATGGATGAGGAACTCTTGAGGCCTTCCACAGCAATGAGTGATTGGGGAATATTCGAGCAGGTGCTGAGCAACACGACTCCGAAGATGGAATTGGGCAATCCTGTGGACGAAAGCGCACTAAGCCGAATGGCTGCTCTTTCAGTCGCTCCGCACGGGAGTATGGATGTTGCTCCCGGTGGATTGCGGACCACTGACGAGCCTTCAACTCTGCATAATCTCGATGGCGCACACGCATCGGCTCTTCCACCCAAAGGTGTTGCTATGCTTCCAGAGGTAACTGCCTCTTCAGGAAAGATGTTTGAGCTGGACGAGCTGGAGGTATTTAATATGGAGAAGTGATTGGATCAGCTCAGCTCTGATGCATTACATGTTGATTGGGGGTGGTGTTTCTTTTTGGAATGGTCGTAATACTGTCGATGGTCTCATTTGTTACTGAGACGGCACCAAGCAGTATGGTATCAGTAGTCTTTCAGGTTTTCTTTACTATAGGCTTGCATAGCATTGGCGTACCAGCGAACGGATTGTTCGAGCGGGCATAGGGTATGAAAGGTTTGGGCTCTCGAAGGGCGTGGATTGGGTGGTCTGGCTACATGCATGTATTGTTAATGAGCATGAAGATGGGTATGAGTTCAAATCACAGTGCAGGATGGTTTGGCCCTTTTATACCTTTTGATTCCATCTTTTAAGTCTTGCTTAATTTGACCCTTATAATGTCTATATGAATTGTGCCGTAGCTTAAAACCAGCTGGCTTAAGTATTGGTTTGACACTGAAGCAACTGTTCCCTCTCATTAGCACTCATCACTTATCACTACATTCCAAACTCGCTGGGAAGTCTGATTCAGTTACATTAACAAGGTCCATCACAAGGAAGCAGGCGGTTACGTAGGATCCAGTACAACTTCATGTTTTCATGTCTCATTCATTCTATAGACGGATAAAGCCAGCTAGGCCCTTTTTTTATCCAGTGGGGCTAGCCCCTCTAGAGACCCAAACAAACAGTTTCAATCAGAGTTGTGGAACACTTTATTACTTGGTTGTTCCCCCAGCAATTCCAATGACAAATCATCACAGTCGTCTTTGCCGTAGGTTTCATGATAGCTCCCTCGATCCCTAGAATCAACCCCCAAGAAGAAAAAACAAGGTACTCGCTCAAAAACCCATCAAAAGTAAATTAAGGCTTCATTAAATTCTGCGCTGTTGTATGCAGAATCAACGTCAAAAAATATTATGGAGAAGTATTGTCCGACACGGACGCAAATCATCATGTAATCAGGTTCAAGAACGGACTGTACAGGAGTTCATCTGCGGTTGGTCTCTTCGTCTGCTCGACCTCAAAGGTTTGCGAAAGGAAGGTCTTCGCATCAGCACTCGCATGCTCGGGAATTGTAGGGCTAATCTTGGCACCACCAATCTTGAAGATAGCCTGTAGCTGGGAACAATCTGGGAAGGGATGAGTTCCAGTCATCATCTCCACCACAAGACATCCAAGTGACCAGATATCTGCTTTGCGGGTGTACGACGTCTGCTTGACCACCTCAGGCGCCATCCAGAAAACCGAGCCTTGGAGAGAAGGGCGATTCTTGTTATTTGCCGGACCGCTTAGGAGGTTAGAAGCCTCGATCTTCTTCGAGATTCCGAAATCAGAGATCTTGATGCCACCTTTATTATCTACCAGAATATTTGCCCCCTTGATATCGCGATGGATGATATCCCTTCCATGAAGGTAAGCGAGACCGGTTACGATCTGACGGACGAAGCTCCGGATAAGGGGTTCTCGAAGTGCGCCGTAGGAATTGAGCATTGTCTGCACCGAACCGCCTGGAACATACTCCAGGAAAATGTTCAGATGATCACCCGACGAGCTGGCGCCTAGATATTGCACTATGTTTGGATGTTGGAGGTCCCGGAGCAGGCTGATCTCTCGTTTTAGTGCATCAATCATTCCTTTCTTTCTAGCATCGTTCTGACTGTTTGCACTGGTGTCGACTTGCTTAACCGCTAGAAGCTCTCCCGTGACTGCATGCAGTGCTATGTAGACGCTGCCAAAGGAACCTTGCCCAATCAAAGCGCCCTTCATCCATTTGCTATCATCCCATGAATCACCTGCAAGGAAGCTCTCAAGTTCTTCATCTGCATCTTCGCCATCATCGTTCAAGGCTTGGCTGATGTCTCTCAAGGAACCCGCCTCAGTGCTGCCATCCTCAAAGTAACTGTGAGTCATGACGTTGCCATCTGGATCCGTCACGTTGACATTTGTTGCGGTATCAGATCCACTGTCAAAAGACACATAAGATTTTCGATTTGGTTCGCTTGACTCTTCTTCCTGGACTTTTTCTAATATCGAAGAAGTTACGGAGTCCCTATAATGACGACTTATTGCTCGCGGCAGCTCTGATCTGACTTTAGCTAGCTGGCTGTTACCACTGAGCCAAGTGTCCGCTACTGTAGGCATCGGTGGGGCATCAGCAATGCTGGATGCAAAGCTTAGGTTGCTCACCACGCTCAATCGGCTGTTGATTTTACTTAGACGGGTCGACCTTCGGAGAGATAGTCTGGCTGTACGATCGATCTCCTCTCGAGGATGATCCGGGAAGTAGGTCGTCAAATCTGACGCGATCAACTCACTGGGCGGCCGCTGCCCGAAGAATTGACGAAGCACGCCCTTTTTGTTGACCTTGGGAGGTCGAGCGGTATTCGCTCTCCTCTCAGGAGCAGCGGGTCTCTCAAGCTCCTTGGCGGTGTTATAAACATTCCTTTCCCGCTCGCCAGCCGAAACTGCCGATCCGGCGGAATGAAACGAAGCTGGGGATAGGGGATGCTGCAAACCGGTATCCCAGGTTTCCCCGAGAACCTTTTGCACTTTCAACTGGCTGCGTTTATCGACGCTCTCGAGGGCTCTATTGTGATTAATCGTAGCCTCCTCCATTGCAATGGCAGCTGCACGCTGCAGCTCGGCTTCACTGGGTTCCCCAGCATGGATCTTTCTGAGGATGAGTCGATTGCGCTCTGGCCTCTTCTGGTCCTTAATAATACGCCATAACTCGGTGTCAGTAAGTCGTCGGCATTGCGAAGGATCCGGATCAACCCCATTTAGCACGTAAAAGCAGTGGTTCCGTTCGTGGTCCTCACGGAATCCAAATTTCCGTAGAGTGACTCGCATCACTTCCTCACAAGAGTTGCAGTCAGCAATTTTGACTACTTTAGTTACGCCATTCGAAGATATCACTCGAATAACATCTTGATTCTGAGGCAGCTGTGCCATTAATGAACCATCGATACTGCCATTTCCTCGGTTATGTTGATGGGCCAGACGTGCGGATTGGGGTGGCTCGGATGGTGTGCCCGGTGCGCGCCCCGAAGATGTCGCAGCACTTGACGGATTGCTATTATTGAAATAACCAGCCTGCTCGCGTCTAGCAGTCTCTGGAGGGCTCATTATGCCGTAGCCTCGAGCTCCTCTCACAACTCTAACTTCCGAAGCGGCCAGCGGAGAGTTGGGCCTGCAATCAAGACAAAGTCAGTACAATCTGGGTACAAATTGAGGTGATGTCCAGGTGGTCAGGTGAAGCAGTACCTCTTGGTAGTAGCAGACGTGGGAGGAGCCGCTCGACTGCCAGCATTTGGATGTCGTGGAGATCCGGAGCTGGGAGGGGTGTACACGTCCAAGCCAGCAAAGGAGTCCTGGAAAAGATGGTTAGCAAAGGCACCCGCAACAAGTCCCATTGAGTTTGGCTCACTCTATTCCTCTTCTTCTGATTTGCATATGCCTTGGTCCGTAACTTCTTGATGGCCAAAAATAAGCGTACACGGTCGCCGATTTTCTCGATTCCGATCTCTTGCAAGACAGCCTTGTCCATCTCCAAGAGGTTTTCTCCATTAATATTATTCTTCTTGAACAGTTTCTCATAATCACCGCATTTCACACTCCTCAGCCATTCACATACACGATCTTCATCCCAATTTTTTGCTGATTCGGGTCCATCGGTATCAGAGAATTCCGACTCTGTTGGACTCCCAAAAGACTGGCCTGCGGGAGCCATGGCAGCGGGTGTCCGACGAGATGAGGGGACTGAGGACAGTGGAGCTGAATTAGAAAGGTTGGATGAGGCGGATAGGAGCGGCGCCTGATACGGCGACTTCGAAGCCAGCATTGCCATGGTGCGGAAGACTAATAATTATACATGGAAGTCGAAATCTAAATTATACTCCGGCGGAATAGGTCAGGTAGTTGGGGGCTCGAGCGGTCCCAAAGAAAGCCACGCAAAGAGGTGATGAAGCAATGTCCCGGATACGTGATGGGATCTAATCTTTTTCGTGCTCGAAGGATGAAGGCGACACCTCTTCAACGAGGAGAATCGATGGCAACGATGCCCCGCTCTAGGACCTGCACACGGATAAGAGTACTTGGCTTGTTGCTGAGGATCGAATTCGCGTGCCAGATCGATGGAGGCCAACAGGATACGTTCGGTCGAGCCCGCAGAGAAGTGGGATGGATGCGGGAGGGTTGAGGGCGGGCGAATCCCCAGACAATGATGATTTAAAGAGAGGGCGAGGGTCGGCTCTTGACCTGAGCAATACGCACACACCAGGTGAGGATGCTGACGAGGTCGCGACAACCACGGAGGGCTGGAGATGAGGATGGATATGAAGCAGGGAAGACCAATGCCTCTCCGACCGATATGACCTCTTGCTCCCCAGGGAGAGCGGAGCAGCCGGCGGTGGTCTTGGGCAGAGAGCGGCTGGAATTGGATGTTCGCTGGAGGTGGCCCAGGACGAAGGGGCGCGCTTTCTTGGGGTGAAACACGATGCACGAGCCAGCGCCAGGGTGCGACTGGACCAGGGCCACCAGCAGCGCGAGGAGCTTTTTTCTGCACCTGCGACGACCACCACCACCGAGGGTCAACAGGGTCTCGTCTCGTCGGCTGCTGCTGCTGGCTGTTGTTACTGTGTTATTGCTTGCTCCTCCGGCGATCGACTGTTTCTGGGGTGCTGACCTGGCGGTGATGGAGCTCTTCTCTCTCTCTCTCTCTCTCTCTCTCTCTCTCTCTCGCCGTCTCACACACTACGCTCACTCGCGCTCTCTCTCTGCCTCGTATGACCCGAAGCAGCCCACTCGGGTCCGACCCTCGCAGAAGCTCCAGAACCCCCTCCGTGTCAACCCTGCAGCTCGCTCGGCCAATCAGCGTCCCTGGCGCCAATCGAAACCTGCCAGGACGTCGGCCCAGATCACGTGGACGGGCGCCGCCTCTGCCAACCTCAAACGGCCATGGCTCTCTTTGGTCTCTTGGGGCCACCGGCTCCGGGGCGAATTTTCCGAACGTGGGAAGAATCCTCCGTGGTAATTATTTGCAATTAAACCCCATCTATCGTAAGTTATATACCTACCGCAGCTTACAAATGTATCCAACCGTGAGATCTGTACATGTACCCTCTAGCTAATGACCTGTGGACTGAAAGAGCATCATCCATCATAGGCTACTTAGTTTTAGTTTGATTTTGATTTGATTTGGATTGATTGATGGACACAGGATCTCCCTGGCACAACACAGCGCACGGCGAGCCATTTCGTCATCTCATGGGCAATCCATCTCACCCCAAAAACACGTCTTGAAACTTTCTTTATCTCGCTTGCTCCTCCTGGACGTGCTATCCCAGCGATCCTTCCACATGGTGTTCCTGGGCCGACCTGGTGAGCTGCCTTGTGCGTGGTTGGTCCTCCGCGTCGCTTTGTCCAGGGCATTATTCCCGAAATAGTAGGCGAGGTTTGGACGCTGACCCGGGTACGTTTCAGGCCCCCGAACATGAAGCACGGATCTACGCGCTCATCCTCCATCGCCCTTCACGTGTCGGATCTGACGTTATGCGTTCATGCTGAGATCCCCCTTCCAATCATACCCGTAATTAACCTCCATCCGCGGTTCGTTCCAAGTTGAAGAAGAGCTTTACACGCTACGGAATATACCATCTCTCGCGTTACTCATCCTGCGCCAGGGCGCATCCAATTCCCGCACGCCACACGCTGTGCAGCGTTGTCTGAGGCCACCAATACCCTGCCGTGGGAAGACGCCCCGCCCGTTGGAAGTTGAAAGCGCTGGAGCCATGTAAGCACGAAAAAACAAATTGAAACGAAACGAAACCCCAAGGTCAAAATAAAACAAGAAACCACCAATACACCGTAAGGAATCCGGGGCCTCAGCGATTGGATCGCTATTTATGGTGTTGCTAGATGAGGAGGCCTTCCCGTTGCAGCCCCACGGGTAAGCCTCTATGTGTGGTACATCCTCGAATACGGTGTCGATGTCATGTGACACAGAGCAAATGAGAGAGCTCGCCTTGCGGATGAACATAATCCACGCACTAACTATTGGCTCATGCGTCCCTCCTTCATAGCCTTGTACCTTTCCTATTCTGTCTGCAAGGAAAGTATGTTCTCAGTATTATTGCTGTCGTACAGTTCTTCTCAAGACCAGCCCTGACCCCTCTTCCATCTGCTGCGACAGTAAAATGAACTCAAAGAGTCAAAGACATGAAAACTTAATTGACCACGAGACCAAGAATTCTGCCAAATTTAGACGGACTCACAAGAGCTTGGTTACCAAACCCATTTTTGAATGCGGTACTTTTGGTCATTAAAATGCAGCGGGAACTATCACGTGATAAAGGTTAATGCGTAAATGTGCGGCTCTGTCCGCCGGAGAAGCTATCCTCATCGTCAGCCTCGGAATATCCACAGCCTTGAGCTCCCCATACGATGCCTTAGTCTTTACGAATGGCTCAGGACCCCTCGCGCGGCTATGTAGCCGCTGGGAATCTCCAGGATTTGGATGAGATCTCCCTTCCCATGTTTAATGTTGAACGGGTGCAGCTCCAATTCTCAATCTCCTCCGATTTCGTGGCCGCCCAAGTCGCCAACAATGTCCTCGTTCTCGCCCTGGCCAACGGCAGGATCTTGCGCATTGATCTCGATAATGCCGCCGATATAGATGGTATTTGCCAGTGGCAGTAGACCATATTTGGTAGTTCTCTTTGGCTGACGCCGATTCTCTAGATATTGATCTGCCTAAAAAGACCTCCGAAGTTGGCGTCATAAAACGCATGTTCCTGGATCCGACGGCCTCCCACCTCATAATATGTACTGCTCTGGGGGAGAACTACTACCTCCATACACAGTCAAGACAACCAAGACCTCTAGCGAGACTAAGAGGCGTGTCCATCGAATCTGTTGCTTGGAATCCGTCCTTACCTACCGCATCAACGCGCGAGATCATCATAGGAGCATCTGACGGGAATCTTTACGAATGCTATATCGAAACCTCAACTGAGTTTTACCGGAAGGAAGATAAATATCTGAAGCTCCTACACAGGGTTCCAGATGGCCCCATTACTGGACTATACATAGATCTGATCCCTGGGAAGCCGGATCTGAGAAGAGTGATCGTAGCAACCCACAGCAAGCTGCTTCATTTCCTTGGCAGAATTGGACGAGCTGGAAACGATGGAGGCACGTCAATCTATAGTCGGCTATTTGAGGCAGAGCATCCTACTGTCTATGAAATCTCCCGAATCTCCAACAGTGGAGCCTCTGCCTTCGTGCTCTCACCTGACCCTGCCGGTACCTTGTCGCCTGAAAGCACCTCTCCTGATCGCGTGTTTGCGTGGCTTTCTTCTCAAGGTGTATTTTATGGACCTTTGCTTACCTCACCTGCCACTCCAGACTTGGGTGATAAAGTATATGCTGAAGCAAAGCTGCTGCCTAGATCACAACTACCCGTATCTGAGACGCCTAGTGCGAGGAGGAAAGCCGGACAAGATCCCATCGATTCAATTCTACTAACGCAATGGCATATCGTTAATTTGGTGGGTGGTCGAGTTATTGCTGTGAATCGACTGGATGATACGGTAGTTTTTGATCAGGTTGTGCTCGAGCCTGGCCAACAAGCCCTCGGATTGCTTGCCGATCAACAGAAGAACACCTTTTGGCTATTCACGTCACAGGAAATCTTTGAAATCGTCGTGAATAACGAAGACAGAGACGTATGGAAAGTCATGCTGCAAAAGGAGCACTTTGATGCCGCTCTGCGCTATGCCAAAGGCCCTGCTCAGAAAGATGCCGTAGCCACAGCATCGGGAGATTATCTGATCAGTAAAGGAGCCTTTCTCGAAGCCGCTTCAGTTTTTGGGAAGAGCAGCAAACCCTTTGAGCAGGTGGCATTGACGTTTATTGAGAACGACCAACAAGATGCCTTGCGGAAGTATCTGTTAACCAAGATCACGACCTACAAGAAAGCTTCGGTGATGCAACGGATAATGATCGCTAGTTGGCTTATAGAGATATTTATGTCCAAACTCAATTCTCTGGACGATACCATTATGACGAAGGCCGAACTCTCGGGCAGTCTCAACCCAGCTCAAACTATGGACCAACTTGATGCTATCCGTGCCGAATATAGAGAATTTGTCACCAAATACAAGAACGATCTTGATCGAAAGACCACGTACGATATTATTAGCAGCCATGGTAGAGAAGAAGAATTGCTCTTTTTTGCTAGCGCCGTCAACGACTACAATTACGTCTTGTCCTACTGGATACAGAGAGATCGATGGCGAGAAGCATTGGATGTCCTCAAAAAGCAGACGGCTCCCGAGATTTTCTATCGATACAGCAGTGGCCTTATTACTCATGTTGCCAGCGATCTCGTCGATATTTTAATGCGACATGCCGATCTAGAGCCTCGCAAACTCATCCCTGCTCTTCTTACCTACGACAAGAATTTTTCCGGGCCTTTATCACAAAACCAGGCCGTTCGTTATCTTCTCTACGCGATCAACCAGCTCAATTCAACCGATGCTGCCGTTCACAATACCCTCATCTCAATCTACTCATCCCACCCATCTTCGGATGAGTCTGCCTTACTTTCATACCTTGAATCTCAAGGAGATGATCCCAAGTTTGATTCCGATTTCGCCCTTCGTCTTTGCATCCAGCACTCTCGTGTACAGTCATGCGTCTACATCTACAGCTCCATGGGGCAGTATCTCCAAGCGGTTGAGCTTGCTCTGGCGCAAAACGAAATTGATCTGGCGTCCATGGTTGCCGACCGCCCAGTTTCAAATCCACCATTGAGGAAGAAGCTTTGGCTCGCCGTAGCGAGGAAGGTCATATCCCAGTCAAACGGTATTAAGACGGCCATTGAGTTCCTCAAACGTTGTGATCTCCTGAAGATTGAGGACCTTATCCCGTTCTTTCCTGATTTCGTGGTTATCGACGACTTCAAGGAAGAGATATGTATTGCTTTGGAGGATTACAGCCGGAATATCGACCAGCTCAAAAAGGAAATGGATGAATCATCGCAGACGGCGAATAATATCAAAATTGATATTGCGGCCTTGGATCACCGATATGCAATCGTGGAACCAGGGGAGAAATGCCATGACTGCGGCCTACCCCTATTAAGCCGACAGTTCTTTGTGTTTCCCTGCCAGCATGCCTTCCACAGCGACTGTTTAGGGCGAAGAGTAATGGAACAGATAGGGGCGGGTAAAAGCAAAAGGATCAAGGAGTTGCAGATGGCTGTCAGCAAGGGAATGCTTACTGGCGCAAAAAGAGATGCAGCAATCGCGGAGCTAGATGGTTTAGTTGCTTCGGCCTGGTGAGTTCGCTCCGACTTCATTTGTGAAGATTCTCCTATGAACACCTACTGACATATTCTACAGCATTCTCTGTAGTGATTTTGCAATCAAGCGCATAGATGAGCCTTTTATACTACCATCTGATGATGCAAATGAATGGGCCTTATGATAGTGGTATATATTAATTAATTTAAGGTTATTTGACAAGTGACGACAATCTATAGTCCCTGATTGCCTCCGTGCGTGAACCACACATGTCCTTAAATGTTATTGCTGATGCTTCAATCCTGGCGTAAACAGCTGTATTATCTTCGATCACCGAGCCTCATTCCTTTCGGAGCTGATTCTTGTCCTCAACAGAACACCTGCTCCCTCCTACAATGAGCAACTAGGCGCATTTTGTCACGTTGACATTCGACTGTGTAATCAAAAGAAGTGCAACGATGAGTCCATAGAGAGCTGTTCCAATTCAATGGTCAACAGGGTATGAGGGTGGAGGGAGAGAAGGGCAATCACGAACCGAGTACTTCTGAAAAGATAAGTATGAGGACCATCCCAACAAACATTTTTGGCTGCTGCGCACTTGCTCGAACACCAGCATCGCCTGAGATGCCGATTGCGAATCTAAAATATACTCGTTTGATTAGCATTTGGGTCGCCTCGATCCAGACGTTTGTTTGGCTTTGCCACTCCTGATCCCAAACTTAACAAGGCCCTCCAGACGAAATGAAATAACTGAGAAAGAAATAAGAATTATGAGAGCTCGTTATTACCCTGCAGATAATCCACACAGTCCCATCGCTAGCCCGGCACCTAAATAGAGAAAGTTCGTATGGAGGGCGGTTCTTTCTCCTAAACTACTGGCAATCAGGATGGAGATCACAAGGCCAAACATGCCCAGCACGCCACAAAGGATAACGGGCATAAGGTCTATGGTATTGGTCAACAATTATTGCTTTTGGCGCAACCGCGTAGCTCCCTTTCTACACAGAGAAAAGAAGGTGGAGGAGGTCCAGGGTCTGAGACACACTTCTGATCATCATGTCCGGACGCAGGACACTGACTGAGGAGATTCCTATACTGGATTTGGCGGTGCCGTATGCCGCACCCATACAGCAGAGTACAACTGATATGCTGCAACCCATCGTACCGAAGAAGGACTATAGAGTCCACCTTAGCCTTTGCACTTCCACCCGGTATGGGGTGACGGGGGGCAATTGGGAAGAAACTAACTGCATAAACGGGACTACCAATTGACTAGACGTTAGTCTTAACTAGAATATAAGTATGAAAGGATCACGGGTGTTCGAATACCATCTGTCAAGATCCATCGTGATGCGTTGCCTATCCTAAGCTCAAGATACTGAACTTATAGACTCCTAGGTAGTTTCTTTGAATCTAGATATCGAGCTTAAATCGATGAACTTATTTTGTACTATAGGATAAGAAGGCGGTATTACATTAGGAGTGGAAAAGAAGAAGAAAAAAAATCAAGATCGAAAGTAAATCCGCATACGATATGTAGTTCGACCTTAATATGGCAACCTGGAGCAAGGGCTAATTACTAGTTCTCACGAAGTTTAATTCGCAGTTTGGCCCGTTAACGTTAACGGTCTTGCTTACTTTAAACCAAACAAAGTAATTGCCAAGGGCAATCCTCCATGGAATCCAAACCGATTGCGTGGTTCTTGCAGAGTGATACAGATTAGTGATCAGTTTGATTGGAAGAGAAGTGGTTTAGGCACCAGTTTAAAGACTTGGGGGTTGACCTTCAACAGATAAATTTGGCAGGTCCAGATTATTACCGCAATAAGCAACCTCTCGTGACCATATTCTCTGATGATCTAATTTTTGGTACTAGTAAATATTTGAGGGTCATCTTGGATAGATGCAGCTTCAAGCTTCAGAGCATATTATTCCCTTGTGGAAATGGAATATAATATAATCAGAGAGTATACTGAAGTGTCACGCCTAAACGCTATAATGGATAGCATCTCCCGAAGGCAAGTCCTCGAGGCATGATCTCCATCAGTAGTCGGCTCAATAAAATCTCTCATGTCCTAGGCATCATGACTGAACGCTATGACGCCCTGGAGGAACGGTGAGGGTATATTGACTCAGGTACAGGCAGCTGCGGATATCACGGCAGATAAGCGGAGATATCTGCTCTCACGGCGTCACCATACTTTATGATCACATGCCTGGATGTTTGGCTTGGCCTGTCCCCAGCGTGTAAATAGTGAAAAGAATCAAAAGACGAATCCATTTTCTGAGTGGCGTTTTCCAAAGAGAACAAGTCTGTGAGAGAGGGTCTCATTCTCTTTTCAGACAGCATCGATGGGAAGTGAACCCCAGATTCCATATGTAGTGAGGTCCACGACTCATACTTTTGAATATGCTCAATGTTATGAAAGCTACTGGACGCCGAGAAGGCAACTGTCTAATGGACAATGCCTGTCTAAGGGCTACTGAATTCGACTAAAGGCGGGGAAGCGCCGAGTGGCTTTACTAGGCGTGGCAGGATATCCATATGTGGCATCCTACCATGACGCCCAGGCTTACGCGCTGGGCAGTGCTCGCGTTTTTATCTTAAGAATCTAATCGGCCATGGCCAGCGCATTCCCCGTGCTTGATGCGAGATTGAAAACGGCAGATTAACTAGACCGCGATAGGAGTGGTCTGGATTGCCAGGAGGGGGGAAATCTCCTAATCTCCTTGGACCTCACTCAGAAGAGACAAATCTACCGAGGATTGGTAAACCGGGACCGGCCGCAGCAGTCATGCAAGACAAACTCCGAATGTTTTAGCATTTCGGGCACTAGAATTGCGACTGGTAGACAAGCTGGATTCGAAGAACCCCACGGAAGTCCGAGACCGTGAGCCCAGGACGCCAGGACGATCGCCAGAACTGCGTGCGCGTCAGTCCGAAACGGGTGCTAGGAGGGCAGAAGTGGCCTCTCGCGGCGACGTACTCTCTAACGGCGATTTTGTGGATCAAGCTGTCAGAGAAGCCACGCGTGCCACGGCAGTTACGTTAGCCGCGAGGGCAAAAGTCCCTACCGCCGGACGGTTTCGAGATCAGCAGGGGATCTGGGACACCCGCACTCTCGGAACCGATGCCGCCGCGCTCGATGCTGGACACTCAAGCTCCAAAACGACTAAATATACTCTCGCGGCAATGCATAATGATTTGCGTGATCAGTGAGACCCGGCGGCGTGAGGCGCTGTTGCTTTACAAATCCCTTTCCGTCAGACGCTGATGATACGCTGGGGCTGTGGAGTGGCTTATTCGTCACTCTGTACGTGTGTCGGATGTCTCCTTGCACTGTTAGTTGAGAGGCCGCGTCATGTTGCGGAATCAGCCCCAACCCTGCGGTGCCAAGCCATATTAAGGGCCTCGAATCCACCGATTTTGTATATACTTTCGAGGTGAATTGCCAAGAGGTGAGATTTTCATGCAAAAAGTTCTTGTCCGCATTCCTAGTGCTTCCTTGTCTCTTTCGGCCTGCAAATAGCGACTCAGCAAGCTCCATTTTCCTTCATATACTTGCCCAGCCTTGTCAGTTTCACTCTCATCATCCAACTTTACGGAAGCCGACCGGAGACTTGCTATTGAAAGTTGTTTGAGCTCTTAGTGTTTTCTTTATATTCCGCAGCGCAGAATTTTGGTCCGTTAGATCACGGCCAAAATTGAGATCATGAAGGCAACGGCAGTATTAGCGGTTGCGACGGTGTTTCTGTCATCGGCGGACGCACTTCAACTTCACAAGAGGACCGATGGTCCTGCTCGGGTAGTGGGATTTCCAATCGAGCGCCGTTCAGTCTCGTATTCCCGAAACGCAAACAGGTTAAGGCGGAGAGGAACAGTGCTAACGGACCTGAGCAACGAGGTTAGTAAAATCCCAGCTAGGCCAGTTCTCCCAAACTCATTTCTCTAGCAAACGTTGTACATTGCAAATGCAACTGTAGGAACGCCAGCACAGACTGTACTTTTGCAAATAGATACCGGCAGCAGCGATCTTTGGTTCAACACGCCAAGTTCCCAGGAATGTGAGAGCCGAGGCAGGCCCTGTGCTTCTACAGGGACTTATACCGCAAACTCCTCATCCACATATTCTTATGTCAACAGCGACTTTAATATATCCTACGCGGACGGCTCTGGAGCGTCAGGAGACTATGCCACCGATACTTTCACTATTGGAGGAGCGACGTTGCCAAAGCTACAGTTTGGGATTGGATATTCCAGTGATATCGGCCAGGGAATCCTCGGGGTCGGTTATGAGCTCATTGAAGGTCAATCTGTGACAGGACATGGAGTATACACCAATCTCCCCGCGCAAATGGTTGCGGATGGCTTGATCCAATCAAACGCATATAGTCTGTGGTTGAATGATCTAGATGCCAGTACGGGTAGCATTCTGTTCGGCGGGGTTGACACGAAGAAATTCAAAGGCGAATTGCAGACGATGCCTGTCCAGAAGGTAAATGGCCTCTTCCAGGAACTCGAAATTACTCTTACAGCGTTGAATTTCGGAAACAATGCCATTGCATCCAATCAGGCTCAACTTGTTCTCCTAGACTCGGGTAGCTCTCTGAGTTTACTTCCGAATTCCATGGCAGAAGCGCTCTATCAGATTGTGGATGCTCAATTTGATTCCAGCTCGGGAACCGCTTTTGCCGACTGCAACTTAGCTCAAAATACCACAACCATAGACTTTGTTTTTAGCGGAGCAACCATCTCCGTACCGCTGTCTGAGCTCCTTTTCGCCGCCGCCTCGGCAAATGGTCAGCAGCTACAGTTCCCGGACGGATCCCCAGCATGTTTATTTGGCATCTCCCCGGCGGGCAGTGATCAAGCGGTGTTGGGGGATACGTTCCTAAGGTCCGCCTACGTTGTTTACGATTTGAGTAACAATGAGATATCCATAGCACAAACTGTCTTCAACGTCACAGAATCGAACATCCTTGAAATTGGCACGGGGACAAATGCTGTACCATCAGCAACCCCAGTCGCTAGTCCCGTATCTGCTGAGGGCGAGAGTACCCAATCTATTGGCGGGTTATCTGGAACTGTTGCTCTTGCCACGGCCACTGCAGCTAGCGGTGCAATGAAGACCGGCATACCAATTAATTATGGTGCCATGGCTGCAATCGGAGCCGGGGTGATTTATGCAGCGATGTGATTAGGTGACTTTCATATTAAGTTGCGAATTATGATACCAAGGACGTCTTCTTTTCTTTCTTTTTTCCGCGGCGAATTGGATAGGTTGGAGCCTGCACAGCATTATCAGGGCGTTTTTGAAAGACTAAGCGTTGCTTTAAGCGCTAAGGGCTGTTCTTTGCATATTTCAATGAACTGTAGACTAGCAGTTATATCAGGATAGGTGATTATCCCTCTATGTAATGTGAACTAAATTATATGACCCTAATTCTAATGCACAGTATACCACCGTCGTATGACGGTTGTTGTGATGTAGAAATTCAAGAGCAGCGAGGCTAATTATTACCGCGATACCTATTCTACCCGATAACTAGTAATGGTCGAGATGTTACATATAATATTTAAGAGTCTTCTTCAATCTGTTTGTCTCTGTTTTCTCTTGCAGCCTCTTATTCTCTAGCTGTATCAGAGTTTCATTTTATACCGGAGAGTGCGGCGCCCTCTTCTCATGCCAAGGAGGAGATAGCTGGCGTACGCGGCCCCAAATGCCATACCACCCAAATGATCCGCATGGCCGAGTCCAGGAAACCACCCTTCCGCCAGAGCCGTGACGCTAAACCCAGCAAATGCCGCAATTCCCTGCCACAGCCGCATAGGTATGAAGAAAAAAAGAGTCACTCCCATTCGTGGCCATAGGCCGGCTGCAAAAGTGAAAAGACCAGCCAGTGATCCGGATGCCCCTACGGCACCCATCCAAGCAGGTCTCTTCTCGTACGCCCACCAAGATAGCTGGAGGGCGGAGCCCGTAACAGCAGATCCCAGGTATAGTACCGCAAATTTGGCTGGTCCGAGGACGGTATACACCAGTGGTCCAGCCGTCCATAAGCAGAACATATTGACCATCAAGTGGGTGAGGGAAGTATGAGCAAACGAGGACGTTATGACAGTCCACCAACGTCCCTCACGTATATTGCGCCTGGAGAGAACGAAGTTATCTTCAAATATTTGATATTTTTTCCGGTCCGCGATTCCATTATTGGTAGTCGTGGAATACCAAGCAGTGAAACCGCAGCAAGTCAGGATGATGCTCCCGACAACATATCGGCCCACAGTTAATGGTTCATCCCGGTCTTGCGGGTCTTCATCAGTCTCCTTTGGCACAAATTTGTCCGTATCAAGAGGCTCGGTGTTTGTCTCACTCTCCAGGGTCGAGATTTTAGGTTTTTGGGGTGGTCTTTCTCCCCAGAGCTCCCGGCTGTTTGTAAAACAACGTAATGTACGCTATATTATGTCCAAATTAAGCCCAGAATTAGCAATCCAAAAAAA
>JMRO03000029.1:0-217651 GCA_000743665.3 Scytalidium sp. 3C
ATCAACAAAAAATTAGCTCAGTTATATACCTTTCAGTTATCACCAGAGTTAACATAACACGTTCAGCTAATAAACTAGTTGAATTCTTATAAAACCTGTCATTTAAACACTATAAGATAGTTGACTATTTTATTCGCTACTTTTACAGCTTAAAAATGTTAGCTTTAAAACTAAGTAATTCAAACGAAAATCAAGCTTTTGCAGTTGCAAATAACACTATATATAGAGATAACATTGACACATGTTACAGTACTGAAAGCTATATATTTTACCTATTTAACAGCCTTATTGATTGGAAATTAATTAAGCAAAAGACAGTTACTACATCAATTACAGAAGCTGAGCTATTGTCAATATTTTATACTGCTAAAAAACTGTATTAGTAGAAGAGATTCTTCAAAAACGTTGAATTATAGTTTGATAACGTTTATAATATATAATGCGATAACCAGTAAATTATACAGCTATTCAAAGACTGGAATCTAAGGCTAGTTACTAAGTTCAAGTATATCGATATCTATAACTACTAACTACGTCAAGAGATTGAGAATTAATAATTCAATATCGATTAGATTCTTACAAATCAAATGTTAGCTGACAGCTTTACAAAGGTACTACCGCTTCAAAAACATACTCAATTCGTCAAGCAACTAAATTTAGTTGATGTAGCAAAGCTAATTGAGCTTTAAAAGTAGTATTTAACCTTGAATCTGAACGTGCTTCTACTTAGGGGGGTGTGTCAGACGTGAAGTAGGTAGTTGCGCTCAGGCCTCTTACTACGTGACTTCGAATATGTTCGAAATACTTCGAACTCAAGACCATAGAAGTATCTAGAATACTGTCCCGTCTATAAATTGTACTGTAGTTGTCGTGTAGATATATCAATTGACTTCATAGCTCGTTCTCAACTCATTGGTCGTACACCTCCAACTCTGACAATCCTTGTCTAAATAGAGTATGTTTTCAAAGTCTAATGACGAAAATGAGTATAGTAAAGCTCAATGACTTTTCAATTGTCTCTTTAGATTTGGAGGCTCTGGGCATGATCGCCTATAACCTCAAGAAGTGTTTGTACGGAGGCTGCTTTTGCAGTTTCAAGGGTCCTCGTAGGCCACTAAGCGAAGAGAGCCACTCCCAGAACTGCCCCGAGCCTGGCCTAATCGTGAGGATGGTCTTTATCTGATCGATCCTCTCGTCAAGCCTTTGCGATGATTGAAAGGATGCAATTAATCAAGTATGAAGGCGAGCGGCGGGTCGCGTGACCGACGTCAGAGGAACGATCAACGCTCAGTCATGACTGTAATCTACAGACATCCGAATCGGGTTTAGTGTCAAGTTAGAACCTTAAAACTTGCAGTGATCAGATAACGTGAATGATTGATTATACGCAGTCAATTGATAAGTATATGTGTTGCGTTAACTATTTCTCCAGTTTTATCCCAAGTGGAGAATCGTTAACTCTAGTTTATTTTCATATTTTTGCCTTCGCTCAGACGTGCAACAAAATTCTACGCCTGGTGGCACACTAACAACCCCTCACGTGATGTGCTCCCGTCAAAAAAAAAATTTAGTTTTCTGAGGAAATAGATGACTCCTCCCAGCACAGCTTCTGCGTGATCTCCCTATCTCTCCTGACGTATATCTTACTTCTTACCGCTGTACTGCTGAGAAGTTCCTGCGTTCCATTATCTATCATCATATCGAGACCCAAGATGTCTTCGCAAGTTGAGCAGCCTGAAGCGCCGCATCAGAGCTTCGATGTGAGTTGATATACACGCGGCTTGTCATTCTTTTTTCCAGCTTCTCCCACGCTAGTCATCCATACACAGTCCCTAACAACAGATCCCTGTAGACCATACTTACGCTCGACTTTGGCTCTCAATATACCCACTTGATCACAAGACGTCTCCGAGAGTGAGCATCATCTGAGTCAGGGACTTCTGAATGACCAAGATCACTAATGTTTTCTGTGAAAGTCTCAATGTATACTCTGAGATGCTGCCATGCACTACGTACGTTTCCTAGGGGCTGTTTCATTTGAGAGACCCTAAGCTATCGATTGATGCAAAAATCAGAACGCAAAAACTAACTGCAGACATAGAAAGCTCCAGGATCTGAGCTGGCGCCCAAAGGGCATTATTTTGTCCGGCGGACCATATTCTGTATACCAGGATGATGCCCCACGTAAGCTCGTACTAAATGTTTCAACTGCGAATGCTATACTGATAATGTTCCCAAAGATTGTGATCCTGCGTTTCTTGAGCTCGGTGTCCCCGTTCTTGGTATAGTAGGTCCTGGATCTCTGATATAGTTCCATTTCAATTCCTAGCAATTCCTTTTGGAAAATGCTGGGATCCTCCCAATGTATGTCTCTAGCGCAGAAACTGACCATTTCCCAGTGCTATGGACTCCAAGAGCTTGCATGGAGAGCACACAGTGAGAACGTAGTTGCTGGCACCGCTCGTGAATACGGTCCTGCGGTTAGATTCCCATTGACCCCTTGTCTCTGAGGCGACATTAATATTGACTTTCGGACATAGGAAGTCGAGGTTCAACGTCATAACAGCCATGTCGATCGTCTCTTCGAAGGCTTGGGAGATGTCATGCACGTCTTCATGTCCCACGGTGACAAGCTCGGCAAGCTCCCTGATGGCTTCACTACCATTGCGGTATTGAATTGTCCCCCTTATCCCATTTCACGCTCTTTCCCACTCGTGACTCTCACCCTGAGTCTCTGCATCGAAGCCAATGCTTTACTACACAAATGACTGCTTATATCAATTACTAACTTGGATATTGAGTAGACTACTCGAAACTCGCCGTTCGCTGGTATCGCCCACGAGAACAAGCCAGTCTTTGCCATTCAATGGCATCCAGAAGTGGAGCACACCCCCAGAGGAACAGATTTGCTCCGAAACTTCGTTGGCATTTGCGGTGCTAAGCAGAACTGGACCATGTCCAACTTCATCGATCAGGAGATTGCCCGAATTCGCAGTCTCGTCGGACCGACCGACCACGTTATTGGAGCCGTCTCTGGCGGAGTGGACTCGACAGTTGCAGCCAAGTTGATGCAGACGGCAATTGGTGATCGCGTATGTTATTATCACCTCAGACATTTCCTTCTCTGTTAAGCTATTTTGAGAATCTAATTTAAGCATAGTTCCACGCTGTCTTGATTGACAACGGCGTCATGCGTCTGAATGAGTGCCAGCAGGTCAAGGACACTCTTGCAGAGCATTTGGGCATCAACCTGAAGATAGTGGATGGCGCCAAAAGGTTCTTGGATGGCCTTGCTGGAGTCACAGACCCAGAAAAGAAGAGGAAGTTTATTGGCGGTTGCGTGAGTATATCTTCAATTTGCAATATTTCTAAAAATTCTGTTCGTCGAAGACATATCACTAATCCAGCTTGAAGTTCATTGATTTGTTCGAGGAAGAAGCTATTGAGATCGAGAAGGCTCAAGAGAATTCTCCTTCTCCAGGAAAAGTCAGATATTTCCTTCAAGGTTAGTGAAAATCCAACTGAGATTTCCAATGAGGGTGAACTCGCCGCACCTGATCGATCGACCCTTGCTTCAAGGATATGTGCTAACGAGCTATGTTTAGGCAGTATGTATTCAGACATCCCAGGTTTTGCCTCTGGGCCAGCTTGTGGAATGCTAACCACCGCGGGCGCACAGCACTCTACCCAGACGTTATCGAGTCTCTCTCCTTCAAGGGACCTTCAGCGACTATCAGTATGTCACAATTCTCTCTGCCTGCATCCATACGGATATGCTATCTGGTGGTCGCGGAATTTGCAATAGCTAACCCACCTTATAGAGAGCCATCATAATGTTGGTGGATTGCCGCAACGGATGATTGACGGTCAGGGATTGAAGCTGATCGAACCTTTGCGAGAGCTCTTCAAAGACGGTACGTTCCGTTTTCCTTTTGTGTCTGTGAGGAAGAGAGGGAGACAGAACTACATAATTCATCATTCCAAAAGCCTCAAAGAGCTGGTGCTAATTCTGATTGAAAGAGGTCCGTGAGATGGGACGACAGTTAGGCATACACGAGGACCTTGTCATGAGACATCCTTTCCCAGGTCCAGNGTATAGCTATTAGGTACGTGTCTCGAAAATCATAGCTCCTTGTGCAGATTCGAAGATGAGTCGATAACGAGGCGGTTTATGTGCTGTGATTTTTACATGGCTATCGCTAACTGTTGGCTTATTTAGAATTCTTGGAGAGGTCACTGCTGAACGAGTTGATATTGCACGAAGAGCCGATCATGTGAGCCCATGAACCTGGTATTCCCACTGGGGCAGAATACAGCGGTTAACATTTATCTACAGATCTACATCTCTATGATCCGTGAAGCTGGCATCTACAACGAGATGTCCCAGGCCTATGCAGGCTTGGACTCATCCAGAGCTGTAGGAGTCATGGGTGATAAGCGAGAGTACGGCTATATCGTCATTCTCCGAGCAGTGAGAACAAATGATTTTAGTAAGCTCTCATGTTTTCCCAATGATCTGCTGTGGTCTGTTCCCAGATGGGCAACCGCTAATCAAGCTTGGTTTATAGTGACCGCCGATGCCTACGAGTTTGACTGGGCCCTCTTGAAGAAGATAACGAGCCGAATCGTCAATGAGATCCACGGCGTCAGCAGAGTTGTGTAAGTTACAAGCTTCTCAATAATTTCTCCCTTTCTCGCTTTGTGTGCCTTGGGACTTGAATTTCCTATGAGATGTGTATGCTAACTGAATGCTGAATAGTTATGACACTACCTCAAAACCACCGTAAGTCGTCATAGTATATATACCTTATCTCATATCTAACTTTGTTTATAGTGGAACTATAGAGCTAGAATAATAGATTGATTTGAATTTGAGGAAATAAAGAAATTGCAGTGCTACTAAACTAGTAGGTCCCGAAAGAAGGTCATAGAGAAGGCGTTAGCTAGGAAAGGATGCATAGATTCTTCAGTTGAAAGCTGTGTTGCTCAGCTACTGAAATATTGGGATTACGATGATGATTCTATAGACATAGCAATTAAGGAAATGGGTATTATTTGCCGGAATCATGGTGTGCTTTACAAAGCCTAGAATGATGTATGTTCCCGTGTCTACTGATCATCCTTCTCAGCCCTCTCAAAAAATGCGAGAACATTGCTATTAAATTCATCTGCGAATTCCCACATGCAGCCATGCCCTCCCTTCGTCGTTACCCATTCACTTCCCGGAACCAGCTCATGTAGCTCTCTTGACTTGCTCACTGGGATTAAAATGTCTTCCTGGCCAGCTAAAACACAAACCTTTGGTTTCCCATACTTAACCCCTAATTTTTTAATAGTATCTGAAGAATCAAACCCTTTGACAGCCGCCAACTGCGCCAAAAAGCCCTCTGTGGTCATCCGACTACTCGCCTCCTTGATGCCTTCCTCCACGAAATCATTACTTTCCGGGGCATTATAAAAGTCTGGTGTGAAACACCACAGCATAACTTCTCCAACAACCTCTTTGAGTCCCATCACCTGCGCAGTGCGACCCCACCCGTCCAATAGTCTATTATTAAACCCTCCTGGTGCTGCATACGTACACCCAAATACCACACCAATTAGGTCTTCGGACCACTTCAGTGCGTAACTTTGTGCAATCATTCCACCCATACTGACACCGAGCAAGTGAAACGGCTTTGGGATCTCCAGACCCTTGATCAAGGATTTCAAGTCCGAGGCCATTATGTCTGCGCTATACGGGCCTGGAGGGGTGGACGAAAGAGGGCCAATACCGCGGTTGTCGAATGTAAGCACTGGATATCCAGCCGCAGTTAATGCGGCAACTTGAAGATCCCAGGTCGAGGAAGCGTCAGTCATGCCATTGATTAAGACAATGTAAGGTTTTGACTGAGAGTCCGCGGGCACGGCTTTTGTTGTCCTAGGCTGGTGGATGGTGTAGTTCAACACCAAATCTTTCGAGACTTTGTGGATTGGCATGTTTGAGATGGCAAAGTGACAGCTGGTTATATATAACCGGTAAAATTTTGCCCTGTATTATCATATATGGCTGAGTTTTAGCAGAGTCGACGTGTATTTGAGGTTTAAAAAGTCGTTCCACAACATGGCGCTAATGAGCAAGTGGGGTATGGTAATTGCGTCTTTGAAAGTTACTCGGTAACGAAATATTCGTTACTCTTTCACAAAACTTGTTTAGACAGGCAAACTGTTCACAATCATCTTGGAGATAAGACAAGTAATTGGAATTCAACACTGTTTATTTATTTAAATGTGCAAATCACTGGGCTGGCTGGCTTAACATTGAGTTCGAACTTAAGCCTCAGATCCTCCGTGTCCTCCAGCTGCACTGTCTCAAATTCCTGAAATAGTCGGACCAATACGTAGGAAATTTGGCATATAGCAAATGACCGTCCCAGACAAGTTCGAGGGCCATGGTTGAATGGTACGTAGGTCCACTTGTCACCATGCCAGTCGTCCCATCTATCGGGGTTGTAGATGTCGGCATCGACTCCCACCAAATCAGGTCGCCTCTGAGTGCAAAGAACAGAATATACTACTCTTGTACCTCTAGATATGAAAATAGGCTCACTTGAATTTGGACCACCGCCGCGGGGCAGTTGAGTATCAACGAGAGCAGTCCGCATGTTTATTCCCACTAATATGTGTCAGATATGGGGACGTATGGAAGTACTGATAGTATCTTGTCAAGTCTCACATGATGGATACATCCTAAATGTTTCTTTTATAATGTTCTGCAGATAACTCATATTTCCGAGCTCTGTATATGTTGGAGCTCGGTCAAGACCGATACTAAGATCATGGTTAGCCCTGGATGCTCATGATAGTAAATAATTAACATTCCATTACATACCTCTCCATTATCTCTGCTCTTAGTCTCGACAAAATATCGGGATTTCTAGACAGCTCATACAATGTCCAGGCCAATGATATAGCAATGGGCTCCTAAGTTTTAGGCACGTATATTTAGCAGGAAAATTCAAAGTATATCAGATTGAATAGTTTCCAAAGGCTTTCTTACTCTACCGGCAATCAACACTGCTATAAGTTGGTTTTTTATGTCCTACAATACCCGATTAGGCAGAACATATACGTCAAAAGATGTGTGCTTACGTCCTTGTCGAGGTTGCTAGATTGAAGAGCATCTACGAGGCTCAAGTTCTGGCCATCTTCTCTTTCCAGAGGACCAGCTGAAGCTACTCGCTTGGATCTCTTATCGATATACTCATGGATTGTACGAATATCTGATCGTAGAAATATAGTTGGGAAGAGCAGACCTAGTGGCCTGGTGGTGAGTGGATCAGACCCAAGTTCTATCCAGAACGCATTTCAATAAAGGAGCTCACCCAAAGATAGTTCTCATTGAATTCCACGACATCAGCCTATCCAAAGCCTTTGAGAAGTCTGCACTACCCTTTCCATCTGGACTTTGACGCTCACCAAGAAATACGTCTGTAACCAGACTAAGTGAGTACTGCGTCATCAGCTCACTGACATTAACACTGCCCGAAGGACCTTCTTCCCGTATTTGTTGCAAGAGGGAGCCCACGTGTTGTTCAGCAATGCGAAGGTCAGATGGACGATTTTTGGCCAACTGAGGATGTAACACATTAGAAATACTGCAGCAATGGGACGATGGAGCCTAGGTGGATACTTACATGAGGCTGAAGCGCAGTTTTCTGTACTTCCCATGAGTGCCCATCAGCTTCACGGACACTACTATTAGCGAACTAGTTCTCTCTGAGAAAAGAAAGCACCAAAATCAAGTAGAATAGAATGTACTCCATGGGACAGGTGATAAGTTATATGGTTACTTGCCTGTGAAAATTGAGTCGCCGAGCAAATCATTCCAAATCCCCTTTAACACTTTACCCTTTCCCCAATCGCCAAATCTAGTGCTCATAATGAACTTCGTATTTTCTGGATCATCAGTAATGACCAGCTGTGTTCCGAGCATTCGGTATTCTGCTGTATGGCCCAGAAGGTCCATATGATGGTTGATCATGGTGAACATCTGATTGGAGAGGAAAGAATTTGCGAATGTAAGCGCTACATCAAGACCTAATGGAAAGGTTATCGATCGTATGCCAATTCGGCTTCAATAGCTGGTCCCAGCCTGCAAGCCTACACGAGCATAAAGTACATGTGGTTGCAACTTACCGAGAGGTAGGTACGATGGCACAAGTCGTGCAGCGTGCAATCCTTTAGCGCGATGCTGTGATTGGGAACTGCGGTATAGGATTACGGCAACAGCCCATACAAGAAGAGAAAGAGAAAGAGCCCTGATTCCATTATATGTGGTTAACTCACTCGCAAAGAAAATCAAGGACGGGTGAGAGATGTATTGCTGGAACCCCACTGGAAGAAGCATCACTGGCGATTCAGCTAATTGGGTAAAAGGCGATGCTAGAAACGTCCAATAAATAGATCAGTAGTAAGTTATATATGATATTTGGACGAAAATTTGTGATATTAGAGCACAGTTTTGTACTTGGGGAGTATCGGTAAGAGTTGACCCGGGATCTGAACTTGCCCTCGAGTGGTCAAAACATCATAATAATAAATACAAAGGTACATGATTGGAGATTATGAATAAAGCCGGATACTTGTGCAGTTTGCCTCTACGACATCTCAGCGGTATGATTTGTGGACAGGGTAAATGTCATCCTATCTCCATCTCCGACATAGCCAGTATTATGGGGGCCAAATAAGCCCATATAGGGACAAAGCGTCACCTATTTGGTCTGTATACAGCGGCAGACGCAATGATTCCTTGTCGATTACCCATACATGGATAGAGATGTGAACACTAATTATCCAACGTGCCGCATTCAAGTATGCAGAAATATATGCCGCGCAGCAAGACAATATCCGGCTCCTCCGTAGTAGAGATAAACTCTACAGTTGTCCAGCACTTCAATTGGAAGCCTCGCAACTCTCATGCCAGTACTTTACTGCATATGCGCCACAGGGTCGCATAAACCATTCTTGCGGCAGTGGATTTTGACGTAATGCCATGCCGTATCACCGCATCCACCACTGTAAATTGTAAATCCTTTCCCTCCACACTCTAAATTTATCAAATATAGGCATTATTCTCCTAATTTCGGGTCCAATGTACAATACTTCTCCAAGCGATTACAAGTTGCTAGCGATTTTGCCCAATGGTCTATCTGGCTGAAGAGTGGGCTCGGTCTTGGCTGGTTGCCGTTTTAGGGGTCAAGTGCATTGCTTGTATGAGTGGGTGGCCAATAATCCAATAGGACCGGGGCCGGAGTAGCTATGTAGAATCCCCGAAGTTTTGATACAGTACGTGGGAGATCATTGTTTGTCGTCAATTTCTTTTTTTCTTTTTTTTTTTTTTTTTTTGAGAGTCTGCCTTGTCAGTATGTAGCTGAGAAGATGGAAATGTCCAATAATTCGGTTACGCTGCACCGCGCTACACTGAACTAGCACTCAGCTGGAGAAGCGCAGTGACATTCGAGTGGAGCGAAAGACGCCCGATAAACTTCACGAGGCCCTCTCAGCTCCCCACATCCATAAAGGGCGAGTGTGGCCCGACAGATCAGGTAGAGACGGTTCATCAGCCAGCTCGAAAAAAGCTTTCATGAGCTTCCACATTCCACAGCATCAGCCGTCACATCCTGGCCTCGGATACCACGATTGTGGTTAGTGGGATTTAATTATAGGGTATTGAAGCCCGTTGGAACAGGGGGAGTGTAGAGCTTACAGTGGATGGTGTTCTGCGTAAGCTTACTGGTTGGTCCTGGTAGACTTACAGGGCCAATAATTTCTTATCGGGTGTAACCGAAAATAAGAAGAGCTGAGTTTCGTAGCATGCGTTTGCCAGGAAAAGAGGTAATTACGGCGATTGGTACTCGTCCGGAAGTACCGCTCTCAGCTTCAACTGTTTGTTGAATAGACCAGCCAGACAATATTGGCTCGTGGATTTATGGCTCATACTACTAAAGCATGGCCTCTTCTTCTGTTTATCTTTACTTTTCTTCAGGTGATGACAAGATCAATATGGAGGACCCTTCGTCTTTACTCAGCCATAGACGACGGCATAAAATCTGGCCAGAGCTGCGTCAACTCTCTGTGTTCCGCTCTGGCACCTCCCAGAGAGGGCCAATCTATACGCCTACCGAACCACAACATAGCACACCCAAATTCGATATCCCTGAGATAAATACTGCTCTTGAATTAGCGAGAGTAAAGGGCGTCCTCGTATGCCACGAACTCCCGGAATTGTGGAGGGATAGGCCATTTATCTTGACGGGTTACCGGTTCCTTCGCAGAAAACGAGACTGCCTGCGTAGCATTTTTGCTCTACACAACGAAACAGCTAACATATGGACACACCTGATCGCATTGGTCATCCTAGCTGCCGCTATCATGTTGCATTATCTTACGTCCCATAAGACATTTTCACTCTCGTTATTTGGCGTCAAAGATGACACAATTAGCCAAACACCGCAATCAATGCGATTACTCGTTTTATTCTTCCTCGCATCAAGCCTACAAGCGCTAGTTAGCAGCGTGCTTTTCCACACTCATACATGCCTGGCCCATTATGGCACGGTGACGCGCTTTCTCTGCTTTGATTATTCGGGAATCTCCGCCGCTGTGTTAGGAGCAGTTTTGGCGGTCCAACACGCTGCTTTCCTTTCTCGCCCAAATGTGGGCATGGTGTACCTGGTTGTGACAGCCTCAATCGGAGCAATGTGCATCACCTTACCATGGACTACATTATTTAACCACCCAAAGACAGAACCCTATCGGATGTTCTTGTTTTTACTTCTGGGTTCCATGGGCCTCGTGCCGTTCGCACATATATGTGTAGTCGATGGCATTAGAATGGCATCACTTCTTTATGCACCAGTTATGAGGGCGTTAGTGCCAGATCTGTTAGGTGCAATAGCTTTTGGAGCGAAGATACCGGAGAGATGGATGCCTGGTAAGTTTGACTTGATCGGGTCAAGTCATAATATCTGGCATATGGGTATTGCATTGGGAATCGCTGCACTGTACAAGGCACTGCATGAGATGGCGGCCGTCTCCCTGAATGAGATATCAATGTAAATATGAATATAAGGGAAGATTTTGGCATTTAAAGGGATATCTAGTGGAGTTTTGGTTGCATAGCATAGCTTGGCTGGCATAGAGGAAAACGGTACAAAATAGCGATGATGTGAAGACTACAAAATTTAGAGATTCTCCGAATAAACAATCCCGTTAAATTCACACCCGCGAAGCTATAGCCATCCCCATTATCTGCAACAAGTAACTTTTCTGAGATATCACTCACTAGTTTGCTGATCCAGAGCAAGTGAGCTGATTCGCAGCTTCCTCAATTATCATACAATTATTTTTCTTGTGTTATTGCAGTAGTTGCACGTTAGAAAGGGACATTCTTCATCAAATCCCGGCACCCCTCTCTGCTGGCTACCACCACCACATCTCCTAGCGGCCCTTCTCGAAAGCCAGCCTCACAGTAAGCGAAGTAATACTGAATCATAAATTAGTTTTGATTAAGGAACGCAACAGTCAGGTGCAAAATGTTGACTCACTTCCCACTTCCGCTTGAACACTCCCATTTCCCACTCCCACCTCTTCTCCCTCTGAATTTCTGTTTCCCCAACCTTCAGGCTTGCCTTGTCGTCTCTCTTTCTCTGTAGTAGTAACGGCTTGATCTCTCCTTCCCAGTTGGCCTGAAACTTCTCACGCCATAGTCGTAGCGTTTGAGCATAGTGAGGGCCTATGCTCTGCACAGTGCGTATCTCAAGGGATCCACGGGAACCGGCGTGGATGGCATCAAGTATTAATTGAGTAGTGGGTAGATAGCCGCCTGGGAAGATGTAGTAGTTAATAAAGTTTGGAATTTCAAGGGTTGTATCATGAAACTGGAGTGTGGTAAGTTCGTCTGACAACTTGACAGGACAGGGAGTACGAGGGTGTGCATACTGAGTTTACTCTCGTAATTCCTTGGATTACAACTGCACCGTCAGTTTTGTTCAGTCTTTGCTCAATCTCCGCAAAGTATTGCTTCATATGTGCCTGTCCCACATGTTCAATCATTTCCACTGATACGATACGATCGTATCCGCCTTCTGGTACTGGAGCTTTGCGATAATCGCAGAGGAGGATTTCAATACGGTCACTGAGTCCAGCGGCTTGAATACGCTGCTCTGCTAACTCCTTCTGTTGCACGGATAAAGTAAGTCCGGTCACCCGACATCCCGTTAGCTTCACAGCTTCCATTGCGAGTGTACCCCAGCCACAACCAATGTCAAGCACATGGTGGTCCGGCTGAATGCCTGCTTTATGGATAATGTTATGAACCTTACGGATTTGCGCGGTTTCCAAGCTTTCGCCCTCATCTGCCCACAGAGCACAGGAATACATCATATCTGGTGACAAGAATCCTTGGAAAAGATCATTTGAAGTATCATAATGAGCACTAGCATTTCCTAAGGCGGCCGCGATTGTGTTGGTAGGCGGAAATATGACTCGGAGGACTTTTGGGAACACCTGTAGCAGAGAGTACCCTGTCCCCATGTATTCCCAGTTACGAAGATAGAGCTGTATAATAAAGATGAGCATCCACAGTGCACTGTTTGGGTAGAATGCGCTACTACGACTCACCGTAAAGAGCGAAATAAGGTTGTCGCATTCAATACTGTCCGACATGTACGCCTCGCCCATCGCCTGTAACGGTAATGTAAGCCACCGGATCAAAACTCGATCCAGCAAAAACCTAAGCGTACATACGAGATCTATATTGCCACATAACTGCCACCATACTGCGGGGTCTTTTACAGTTAATCGAACCACAGGTTGTGCTGCTGAGGAGGAATCGCCGAAGGTATGCAGTTCTTTCGGACCTGAGGGGTTGAGAACCGTGAGCTCTAGGCGCCCGACACGGATGGAGCGCAGAACGGAAAATATCAGAGCTTGCCCCGACGAGGTAAACCCGGCAGCGAGGGATGGAGGAAGGAGTGAGGTGAGCATGGCTGTTGTCATAGAAAACTGCAAGTATCTGAACGACGATGGTGTTTCTTACAAGGTGAAATATATGTGCGCACGCGCCACAATTAGAACTCCAGAGGAGATAAGGTAGAGTCGCCCAGTAGATATCCATCTCTTTCTGCTATGCCTGATTCCCTGCATCTTACCCTCTGTACCTGGGAAATGGGCGTGAAGAGCTGCTCAATGGGGAAAGTAAGCTGAGACTGCCCTAATCGCATGCTCCAACCGCTGTTCCTACTCGTACCCGTGGTATCTAATTCTAATCGGGTGTATTTACCGGACGGTGTAAGATTTCTTAACTCTCGGCGATGTCAGATGGATGAATTGGGTTAGATGAAGTCCGCCAACGGGTACGTAACGTAGGTGGACGCCCGGCCCATGCTTGGTTTGAGAGCTGTAAGCCCCCTCGGTGTCTTTGCCGAAACGGCCAGATACAGTACGGTACTGTACAAAGACTTTGCGCTAGGCAAAGTCTCGATGTCAGCTCAACGCGGATCCGCTACTGTACGCAGTGGATCAGAAGAGGAGAGCGTTGGATCGTGTGGGGCTTGCCAACACACGTACCGTAGACGGCTAATTTGCGAGTCGCATGGGGCCAAGAAGGACGCTGTGCTACTAATGTCCACGAAAAGGTCCTCCTACATAGAATGTGGCGAGCTGCACAAGGTTGCATTCAGTTCGGCCACTCCATACGCAACACCTGCGAGGATAGAACGCAAACCAAAGGTATGATCGCCAGGCTCGAGAGACAAAGGTAGAGCTTTTCTAGTGGCTCCGTTAACTATTTGGGCATTTCAGCTCTTGTCGAAGAGGGTGACAACTTCCTTCCCCAGCTAAAACACGCAGACTCCCCCGGCTACTGCCCATTAACATTTTGACAGATGGCAAGGCCAGTTCACTTTAGCTAGCCAGTGCATTGCCTCATGAGATTATGCGCTGCCTTTGCTTTTCCCCTTCTGGTTTTTTTAGAGGCGCTGTGCCTTTCCCCAGCGCCAAGCAACCCTTCCGGATATAGCTAAATTAATCGAGCCGAAGAGGTCCTACGGCGCAGCCCAGTCTGGGACGGATCGAATTCAATAATTGGACTAGAATAATTGGCACAGTTCAGATGTTGGCTTCACGTAACAATGATACTGGATTTGGTATGGAACATCGGTAAAATACAGTAGTACGTAACCTGCAGTATTCGTATCTGCAAAACGCACGCTCTGCCTACATATTGGCTGGCTATCATGACAGCCTCATCGCAACACCCTCTATTCCGCCGCTATTTGTGATTCCACTACGTTACTTAGCTTCAATTCCTGTTTTACTTTTCCTTTCTACAACTGAGATTTAGCCTGGAGCTTTTTCTAGATATGTTTTCGCATAGTCGATTCGATTGGCAGTGAATTTCCGTGAGTGCCCGATAGCCCATCTATGATCATGTCCGAGGTGCTGGAAGGAAGTGAAACGCAATTCAACAGCAAGATGCTGGAAACGCATACTTCTCACCGCGATCGTAACAATGAGGGTCCCAGCTCTAGAATACCTTCCGTCACAAGGGCGCTTCCATCTTCACGGTTCCGCCAGATAACCCCCATTATCCACGAATACATCTACGATCGATCAGTGAACTGCAACTTAACAGATCCAGTTTTTGAAAATAAAGAAGGGTCACCACAGGCTGAACCTCTATCTACCACACCACCTCTGAGGGCGCAATCTCCGACGGCAATTGTTCTCTTCGGTTGGGCGAATGCCCCATTACACTCAATTGAACGATTTGCAAAAGGCCATGTTGCGCAATTTTCTACATCGAGGATATTCATCGTACTCTGCACACTCAAAACACTCTTCTTCCAGAAAGACCAGGATGCACGGCAGAGTATGATGCCCCTAGTCTGGGAGCTTTCCGGCGATATAATAGAAGCACAGCGCAGGAGCGAAAAGAGCGCTGGACTGAAAGGAGAGGAGACGACAGAAGAACTACCTCGTATCATAATTCATGCCATGTCCAATGGCGGGCTTATTTCCCTACGAGCGCTATCTATGGCATGGCTAGAGACGTTTCTCCAACCACTTCCACATACATTATTCATCCTAGACTCCTGTCCTGGTAGCGGAGTTTGGAGAAATGAGTTAATACGATGGGGCGCTGCCGCCGTGGCGCCTATTGTCTATGGTGGAAATCCTATCGTCAGTGCTGTACCAGGCACAAAGGCGTTGCTCACCGCTGCGGGAACCTTATCAGTTGCAGCATTGGCTGTAATACCGGAAGAAGTCACTGGAAACGAGAACTTGGTCGCATTAAGTCGGAAATGTGCCAACGATCCTCGGCTGTTAGATCCTCGAGCTGCTAGGATATACTTTTATAGCCCGGCAGATGAAGCTATGATGTGGCAAGACATTGAGTCCAGCATCCAAGACGCACGAAGTAGCCAATATTGGGAAGGGGGAATACTGGGATTTAAGCTGGAGGGGTCGCGACATGTGATGCATGAGAAAATACACAGAGAACTCTACTGGAGGATGGTCAGAAAGGGTTGGGACAAGATGATGAGAGGCGAGAGCATAGAAAATTTCAGCTCTCGGCTCTAACTTTGCTCAAGGGAAGCAGAATTAGGACCATGATATGTACAATAAAGCGTGCCGTGGCGTATTCCAGTTCTAGGCAGTCATAGTTCTAACGAGTTACGAGAATTATTCCATTAGGTACACATCCCAGCTGCAACTTGGCTGGAAAATACCGAGTCTTGGATGTTGCAATGTGGAGCTGATATTTAAATAGCGAATTCATTAGCTTTATATATGGCGCTGGGTAGTGGAGTAATTATCGGCCACAAAAATGCATTCCAGCTACGATTTGGAAATTCCGAAGCGGCTAACTATCGGAGAAGCATCTTAGACTATACGTTGGTATATTTACGATCAATTCATCCGTAGTCAATAAAATTACGAGAAAATGGAACAAGATCGGGAAGTGGCGTCAAAAGCACTTTTGGATCGAATACGACAATATCAACGATAAGGTGCTTAGAGATGTTTAATTGAACAATTTAGGAGACAGGGATAATGACCTGTGAGCCCTATCAGCCCAAACCACGTCGCCATTATGTCCGTAGCTGAGGTGGGAGGCTGATCGCCGACCCCCGGAAAGTCGCAAAGCTTCCAAATCGGGCTTGAGATAGGCGCATCAAGATTGCGCTTTTTGCAGGTACGCGTCCACTTAATTCCGAATACAGGCATTATTTAGTGGGGGGCTGCCACTTAGAGACTGATATATAAGGCTGAAAACCCACACTCACGCTTCTAACGGTGTGACAGGTTGCTTCTCGTCGTTCAGCTCAAGGGAACTCCCAACAAACGATAAATACTTTCGCTTGGGCGAGTCGCAATGGCGTCGTTCAGCTAGCCATCCAGACAGAATCTGATAGCGTATTTCACGGGATAACTGATATCCACATGGCCTTATCAATTCAGCAGCAAACAGGATATGGCAGAGTGTTGGTTACCTTAACTGTAGACTATCGTTGTTCGAACGCAGAAGTGCGGCCAAGAGTCTGGTCGAGCACCATTGTCCCACCCAAGACGGTGGTTGCTGAGCAGTAATACACATTATTGGACCCAGTATTGTGCGCAAATTTTCTCTCACACAGCCAATCGATCTCACATCGCGACCTTTCAGATTCTCCTGTCAGAGTCCCGTCTTACGTGAACTGGTGGAGAAATCGCCAGATAAGCCCGAGCAATCTAGGCGGCCGGCAACGGAATCGGACTACCTGATTATGACCGCGCGGCTCGGGACGGAATCAGGTTACTGACCGTATTCCAGTCATTAATTGATTAATCACTGCATCTATGGTAATCTTGGGTATGGGCTCTCCAAATTGCCCGTGCTATCCAGTACTGATTTCATGGGCAAAAGGCGTACAAGCTAAATTCTTATAGCACGGTAACTTTCCCCACAAGCGAGGATATTCATGGTGATATAGTTACACTAAAAATACATACGAGTTAACGTCTTATATCATTCATTTCGAGCTTACCGGTGCCGTGCTTTAGCTTTACCCAAGTAGCTGTAGCGTTGCTTGCGGTGTCTTGGGCCCTGTCACAAATATCCCTGTCCAGATGTCCAAATACAACCAGACCCTTGTAGCGTATTATTTATTCATGCTGACCCTAATTAGTGGCACAACCAAGTACTATATGGGTTGACCCCTCGACAGCTGGCAGCAGCTCGATATCGCACATAAGGACTCAGACGTGTACGGTTCAACTAATCTTCCGCACCTCGGCTATGTGCTAAACTTCTGTGAGAAAACCCTCTTCACTTTATTCTAGATTGGAGTGGAAGATGTCTTCATCAATCACAGAGTCTGTAACGGCTCCACTGATACCCACTGCGGTATCTACGGCTAAAACCACTCCAAGTACTTTGGTGAATGAAGCCAAACCCTGGTACAAACGGATTGCATGGTTCAACTTCCTTTTTAGTATCATTATACCACTGGCTGCTCTCTTCGAGGTCAGAAGAACCCCATTGGATCTCAGAACTGCAACTGTGGGTGTGCTATATTTCTGGTGCACTGGACTTGCTATCACAGCTGGTAATTATTCATACCCAATCTCCCTCTCTCCCTGTTGGATATTATCTCGCTCTGAATTTTACCAGCAAGTATTCTTTGCTGATACAAAGAGCTCTAGGGTACCATAGACTCTGGTCACATCGTGCCTATAAAGCCACGACGCCTTTGTCTCTTTTACTCGCTCTGTTAGGAGCTGCTGGAGTACAGGGTTCGGCATTCTGGTGGGCAAAGCACCACCGGTCACATCACCGGTTCACAGACACTGACCGCGACCCATATTCAGCTCACCGGGGGCTGTTCCATTCTCATATAGGATGGATCTTGCTCAAACGGGACCGTGGAAGCACACCACCGGCTGGAAGGGTCGATGTAAGTNGATTTGCACCAGGACAAAATAGTACAATGGCAGCACCGTAACTTTGTCCCCCTGGCACTTGGACTTGGGCTTGTATTGCCAGTCCTTGTATGTGGCTTCGGCTGGGGCGACTGGCATGGGGGCATAGTATATGCCGCAATTCTCCGGATGGCTGCATTGCAACAATGTACCTTCTGCGTAAACTCTCTCGCACATTATCTTGGATCACAACCATTTTCGGACAGACACACTCCCCGCGACCACATTGTAACCGCTATTATCACATTTGGAGAAGGCTGGCACAACTTTCACCATACATTCCCGGCCGATTATCGCAATGGATGGAAATGGTGGCACTATGATCCAACAAAATGGTTGTTATGGGGGTGCGAGAAGATAGGATTAGCAAAAGGACTCCAAAGATTCGAAGAGAATGAGATCGAGAAGTCTAAATTCATGATGCGCGAGAAGACCTTGAATTCAGATCGTGCAAAGCTTATATGGGGACCCGAAATGTCCTCATTGCCTATCATGACTTGGGATGAATTTCAGACCCAATCACAGCCTACAAGCTCCGGTGGGCAGGGCAGAGCCTTAATTGTCATTGCGGGAGTAGTACACGATGTCACGGAGTTCGTTGCGAAACACCCCGGTGGAGAAGCTATGATCAAGAGTGGTATCGGAAAGGATTCTACGGCGGCATTTGTGGGAGGAATATATGAGCACTCAGATACAGCACATGCTACATTAGCGGTAATGAGAATTGCAAGAATGAAGGGCGGTGGAAAAGTGGAAGCGGACCATGATTAGAAAGAAATATTGACACAGCAATAGATCGTACGGTAAGATGTCACTACATTCCCAAAAAGAGCTGGGTTCAGGAGCCTCATATATTTTATCGTTTGAAGCAATACAGGTTATAGATGGTAGAGATATAATACACTCTAGATTTTGATTGTTACGATCCAGCCTTTTTTTCTGTTAGAAACACAATGCATCCGAGCCAGATAATGACCCAAATATAGCCACATGCAACCTGCAGCATGCCTTGAGACCAAGTAAGTATATAATAATCATTACAAACTCAACTAACTATACTTCATATAGCTGGTTCATGTTACACATACCCAGTTAGACGTGTCTCAAAGCAGACAAACGCGAGCCTTAGTTATCAGGAGCAGACGATGGGTATTTCTCCGGGCAGAGAGGAGTTTCCGTAAACAGGAAAAGGCATCCATAATATGATTGTGGTAAAACAATATTGTATTCTCTGGCGGAAATGATGCTCAAGCTCCCATATAGTTTGAGTGATTCTCCAAAGTCGGCAACAAGGTCATAAAACTTCCATGTTTCCGGATGTCGCACGGAATCGGTATCGTTAATCCTTCCAGCACCGTGATTGGATATGGAATATATATAGATCTCAAACTATTGCAACTTTGAACATCAATTTTAGATATTGAACAGTATTTCTCTAGGTATATTTATTAGAAACTCGCTTTCGCAACATTTACATCAAGAAATGTCTCCAAAGCACGTCGGATTCCTCGCCACTCCTTATCAAGCACTCGATGAGGTTGGGCCCGCCGACCTCTTCAACTCCTGCAGCAGATGCGTACTGCAAAATATCAGGGAATTCACACCAGTGGATCAGTCTGTCCTCGATAAAGCACCAGATATTGTATTTCATCACGTTGGTGAGACCCTGGAACCGGTGGATCTCACGGCCGGATATCGCATTCTCCCCACAACCACTTGCGATGAATGTCCGCCACTTGACTATCTGGTTATTGGTGGAACCAATCCACTGAAATATACTGTCACTCCTAGGTTTATAGAGTTCATCCGTGCACATCACGCTGCAGGTAAACTCATATTTACCACTTGTACCGGAGCCTTAACTCTGGCTGAAACCGGATTGCTTAACGGACGAAACGCAACAGTCAATCATCTAGAGTTTGAATGGGCAAAGAAGACTTATCCGCAGGTCAAATGGACAAAAGAGCAGAAGTGGGTAGTGGAAGAGAATCTATGGACAGGTAGTGGTGCTGTTGCAGGAATGGATATGATTTCGCATTGGATGATTCAAACTTTTGGTCTGGATCTTGCAACAGCCGCGTTTCAGTCGCTGGATTTTGAACCGAGAGACATCACTGGAGAAGCGAATAAGGTTTTGCCTCAGCGTTATGATGACGAAGGAAAGCGTCTGCCATTGGTCTAGTCACACACAGAACTCGGTTGTTCAATAGTTGTTTTCCTGATCGGTACCTATTGCCCATCCACTAGAAATCTAATCCAGTTATGGTCCCCTCTCCAAAAAGTTGTTGTGTCAAATCTACATCAGCCCAATCCTGAGCTCTAAAATATTCATGGTTGTCATCAATTTCAGCGCGACTACTTAGGTTAGCTCTCTGTGTAGCATAGCTGTTAGCCGTGTCAAAGTTTCCTCTCATAAATCGTAGTGCTGGACAGCGAGAAACTAGATTTAGTTGCTCTCCATGTTTGTCTTTAAAATCGGAGTGAGCATAGATATCATCCCGCGTAAAGTCTGGACAGGTTTTAGCCAGCATGTAAGCCTCCTTAACGCTATCCAAGATGCCTGGGAACATTGAATAAAGGTCCGTACAAGAAGAATTACGCGCATGAAACACGTCTTGTACTGATGAAAACCGAGAAGCGATTGTATTCAAATAACCTCCAAGATCCACAATTTCACGTACTCGATTTACCTCCCATCCTGGGACATTATGCAATCCCAACGACAGTTTGTAAAGCATAAATGTTGCGGATATAAGCCGATACCACTCGACATATGGAAGCCTCCGGTATTCTGCGGGGGCGATAGTGACGAATGACGTGAGATATTGATTGATAGAGTGGACACAGCTGAATAAATTCTCAAGCACGGTGGGATGCACCAGATGGCTAGACTGTGACAGATTTTGTTTATGGAGGCGTGACTTCCCTCTGTCTAAACGTCCAACAAGCCCCATTTCGTATATTCTAGTACAGAGAGCTAGATAACCGTGTTGGAGAAGGACTGTCCATTCAATGTAAGCTGTAAGAGCAATAAAATAGAGAGGAGGATTTAGCCATACATGAACTTTTGACCTCCGACGGAACAGTTGATTTCCACCTATCAAGTTGGGTTTTAAGCCGCGATGCGTGGGTATAGAGGCGTATCTGGCATAGCGTGTCATCCCACTGTATCTTCTCCATGCGGTAGATATCATAAGTATCTTCCGTAAGCTGTTGAAGTGTGATAAGAGGGTAGATTAATATATCTGTTGCTTCGTCCTGTTCTCGCTTCAATGATTCTGCGCAGCTCAAAGTGTGATTTGTAAATTTGAGGTTTGAAGGCTTTTTCATTGGTATTGAAATACTAGCGGAGAAAAGGGTTAAAATTCATATGATATAAGCTCATGTTATAATGCGGGGCACGAACTGAGTGGAAAGATAGTAACAACCTAGATACGCTCTCCGTGCTTCAGTACTCCAAAACAAATCATTCGACAGCTCCTTTGAGTGCTCGTCAACGTGTCTAACGTGAAGATCGGCGCGAGTTTCCAGGGCCTCGTCAGGATGTTGATCCAGCCCCATATCGCACACCATGCTAATCGCTATTTGAACGTATTGGTAAGATTGTTGACTGTTTGGAGCTATATGGAAATGGATCCTAGGGGAATTATGAATAATAATTCTGGGAAAATGTGGAGATGGAGATCAGGGTAGCGTCGCTTACCAGGAAATATAGACAAGTAACCCTTGTAGTAGATCGAGGCTTCTTTCCCCATCCGCAACAATACGTCGGCTAAGAGTATCTTTAACTTGTTTATCGAGAGACGCACGTATAGATGGTTGTGTTGAGCTGGCACTTGTAATAGCAGCCAGAAGGAGAAATGGCCTTTTCTGCGCTAATTGAGAAGCTGGTTCCTTGGGTAGGCATACAAATGGAAAATATTTGTCCATGGTATGGAATGTGTCTACGAGCTCATCAATCGTACATAACTCTAATCCATGTATAGTCTCTACTGGATCGGAGATAGCACTAGAGACACGGGGGACTTGCTGGTGGTCAAAAGACATAAGAGTAGCGGCGGAATCATCGATCACATCACCCTGAGGATATTCCATTCCGTAGGGAATATCGGCCACACCATACCGTAAATCAGCATGGCACTCACCCTCTGTGGCTTTATTGATGTTACTACCATCCTCTGAAGGAAAGGCGTCTTGCTGCACTTGTTGGTTGTTCAGAAGATTTAATATGCTATCAAGTCTATTTTGAAGATCGGCGAATCGACTGCAAAGACTGCATCAGCATACCGCAAGATTGCAAGATAATGTTTGAAGCCCTCACTCACCGCTTTGGTGGTGCCGCTGTAGCTTTTCTTCTTTCGGTGTAGACGCATGGCTTATTTGCTTTTGAACATCTTTTAACATGGCTAATTAGCTCTCTGATGCGTGAGAGTTGAACATGATAAATCTCACTTTCTGCAGCCACTCTCGCCATCACCGGGAATGCATCTCACCTTCAGAATTCGGCAATTCTGGCAGGCATTTTCGGTCCCTTTTCGTTTAGGTCCCATTTTAGCAGTCGGCTTGATCAGTACATCTGTACTGGCTCTCAGATCGGACTATAGGCCTTCCCTGAAACTTTCAGTGTACTCGAAATCTGAACTGCTAAATTCCCAATCAGGCCCGTCACGGAACGGAATCTACATTTTTTCCGTTCCGCGGTGCAATTTGTAAGCTAGAAAACTCCGCCTTGCTTGTTTAGGCGATCTCAATCATCTTTGCTGATGCCTCAGGTTAAGGACTTAAACCTTTCTTGTGAATACACAAACCGTATTATATCCGTGCTCCTCGATATGATGGCAGTGGGAGATCCAATCGCCGTATCATGGTTCTTTGGTGATGCCATATTATCACGCTTACTTAAACACAGTGTATCTCAATTGTTAGATGTAAATACAGTACAGATTTTAATTGCAACTTACAACCGACGACATGAAATATGAAAACCGATTATTTCAGCGATGTTTTGTCCGCGACATTGAAATCCGGGCTCAAGAGTCTTGCAATATAACAGAATTTGGAAAGCTAGAAGCCCTCGTACTTGCAAACTATAATACGTTGTCTGTTGTGGGAGACACTTGACGTGCTGCGGTTCTGAGGTTGACGCCATTCGACGCCATTCGTTTACCATATGGCGAGACGCGGGGGACGTATCACGCCTCAAATGCTTCAACTAATAGAAAGTTCTTTATTCTACCGGGCCGCGGAGAAGATCTGCGTAATGTCATATATTGATCTTCCGAATGATCGCGTTACCATGCACGATAGGTGTTCTTGCTCTGCAGCGGCGAATTTCCAATTCTCGCAAAGCAGAAGGCCCGGAGCAAGGTGTAACATGACTATGTTCGTGCCTCCGCACGCTTATCGTGAATGCCCACTATTGCCCACATGTATCCTATGTATTTGGGCCGTGTGGCAATGCTTTAATGCCTGGCGTGTAGTGAAGTATCACTGCTGAAACCTAGGTACGCTCCTACATTGCGTGCTATGGGGCTTAAATTGCTTTGCATCCGACCTCTAAGTGTTAGACGGACTCATAGAAGGAGTTATGGAAGGGAAACGGTAGCTTGTTGAGCAACGTTTGTACCTGGATAAGGTTTCTTGCAGATAAATTGTACTTTTAAAAAATCGAACTTCTAAAATATACATGGTTCCATCGTCTAACACGGTCTCAGCCTGATAGTTCTCGATCTGATTTTGGCTGACCGGGAATCGAATCCACCCCAAATCTGCCAAGAAAAGGCTATGCTTCCTCTTTCCAGGATCAGAGCGCCGACGACTACTACCGTGGCGAAGAAGTTGCTGAAAATGAAATGTCAGTTCCCACAATGCTCTGTCTTGGCTTTCTGCATCTTCAATGTTGAAGGTGTGCCCAAAGTCTATAGCGACAGGGGTAGCAAAGAGCTAAAAAGACGGACCTAGTTATCCCTGGGACAGATAACAAATTTTCCAACATGATATTCCCTAGACCTCCTTGGCAAGCAAGCGAACCCCTTACATTCTAAATTCCTGCCCATCTAAACCGCGGAGATCTTTAAAAATGTACGTAATGACCACCTTACGCTTCATTGTTCTTCGGTTCAACATATTGCATCATTTTTTATTCCTATATCTATAATATGGTTGCTCTCTCAGAAACGTCTTTTCACAAGACGAGTGATGGTTCCCTGTTTTGTCCATTGATTTGATTCTGTCCCTCAATATATCTGGGAATTGTGATTATATCTCTGGTATCTGACAAAGATGGCCACTGCACCAATGGCACCAAGCAATAACTCTGAAGCGAGCTCACAACGAGGATCGGAGAAGGACGATGTGAGCAAAGTCGGCCTAGAACCAGCCATCTTGGATAATTCAGAGCTTGTCACAGCACAAGGAAACGTGATAACCAAAGAGGGTGTTGTAATATCCGCGCATGAGACCGACCCAAGCTTCCCATCTGATAACATCTTTTCGGACCCGGAAATCAGAGACTACTACACCGATATTTACGAAAAGTCCAAATATGAGTGTCGGCATGTCTTTGATCCCGAACTCAAGTGGACTAAAGAGCAGGAGAAGAGAGTCATTCGAAAACTCGATTGGCGTGGTTAGTTTCCATACATTCCCAGACTGGTCAAAATCATAATAACTTTTGTTCTACAGTCTGTCTATGGGCATGTGTCATGTTCTTCAGTCTCCAGATCGACCGAGGAAATTTAACTCAAGCAGTCTCTGGTACATTTCTGAAAGATCTCAAGCTCAGTACCAATGGTCCTCAAGCCTCCATTTTAACTTATATCAATTTCTGACCGTGCAATTAGACTATAACCTAGGCAATACCGTCTTTAAGGTTGCCTTTCTATGCGCCGAATTACCGTCGCAGCTAGTTTCGAAGAAGGTCGGTCCGGATCGTTGGATTCCAGCACAGATGGTCTTATGGTCGATCGTTGCCGTAAGTCAGGCTGCGATTAACAGTCGAGGAACCTTCCTAGCAACTCGAGCATTGCTAGGGGTATTAGAGGTATTGCGTCACATATCATTATGCATCGGTGCAAAACGATTAATCTGTATAGGGTGGTTTCATTCCTGACCTAGTCCTTTGGTTATCTTACTTCTATACTAGCCGGGAGCTTCCCATCAGGCTTAGTTTCTTCTGGACTGCTCTAAGTGTTACCAGCATTGTGACGTCGCTCTTGGCATTCGCGATTTTTCACCTTGAAGGTGCTCATGGCATAGCAGGATGGAGGTAAGTTGACTTTTTGTAATGGATAATAACCGCCCGTAAAATAAACCTCATACCTCTAAGATCTCAGCTTCTATATACAATTTGCTAACACATCTCACTCTAGATGGCTTTTCTTGATCGAAGGTCTAATCACGCTTAGTATTGGATTTGCCTCGTTCTTTCTAATGCCAGCATCTGCGGTACAGACCAAGACCTGGTTTAGACCAAATGGGTGGTTCACCGACGAGGAGCTTGCAATTGTTGTGAATCGGGTATTGCGGGACGATCCTTCGAAAGGAGATATGCACAATCGACAAGCGATTACCCCCAAGCGGCTGTGGAAAGCTATGCTAGACTACGATTTGTGGCCCGTAAGTATGCTCGACAAACGTCTTTATAATGCAATGGCTTACTGGTTAAAGATATATGCTATAGGACTTATCTGCTATATCCCACAATCGCCTCCAAGTACTTACTTAACTCTCACGCTTAGAAATCTAGGTTTCAGTACAGTAAGTCCTCCTTTATATGTTCCTATTGTTCTAAGTTTGGCTCGTGAATTTACGCTCTCGTATTTTCACATACAGTGGGCGATAGCTAAAAATCCTCTAGTTTAATACGAATCTCCTCACAATACCATCATCCGTATTTCATATCTTTACATTACTAGGTATAACTTGGTTGAGCGAGAGACTTAATCAACGCGCTTTGGTTGCTATGCTCCAATCAGTTTGGACGCTTCCTTGTGTCATAGCTCTCTATACCTGGCCGGGACTTCTGAAAAGCGTCTGGCCAAATTATGCTCTGATCACTGTACTTCTCAGTTATCCATACTGCCATGCTATTAATGTGTAAGTGTATCCATTCAAGCTTTGTTGCCCGCAAAACTAATGCTGACCGCTCTATTTCATATGCATAGTGCCTGGACATCAACGAACTCGAACAATGTTGGATCACGTAGTGTATCCGCAGCATTATTTAATAGTGAGTGAAGCTGGGTTTCGAATCATTGGAGGAACAAATGAATTAAATTATGTGCTAGTGCTTGTCCAAGTTGGCGACATTATTGCCGCAAATATATATCGAGAAGACGACAAACCACTCTATAAGCGTGGAAATCGTGATCTTATCGCCATCAACGTCTTGTCCATATCTCTATTTATCTTCACCAAAATTTATTATGTCACTAAAAATAAAATTCGCGAGAAGAAGTGGAATGCGATGACGCCTGAGGTATGGGGACCTACTCTTATCGTCTGATTTTACGGCGGCATTCCTCTTTCTCAGTCCAAGCGTATACCCGTGCTGATATCTCAATATAGGAGCGGATACATTATACTCGCTATACTAAAGATAACGCTAGTAGACGATTAGATTTCCGTTTTGCTCACTAGAACGACCGGTTATTATACGACCGAAAAAGGATATGCTCACAACATTCATCATTGCAATTAGACACATCCAACCTTGCGATGGCATATGGATGCCATTGCATTGCTGGGTAGATTTTTATAATGTTACGAGCAAATGGACGCTCTAGCCATGGATCACTATGTGATATATAGATAGAATATATCACATCAAAATTTTTCAACCAACAATTCCTAAGTCGCCAAAGTGATACAAACAGTCCCTCAACCAATTTAAGTTTTGGAAAGCCAATCCTGTAGTCAAACGAATGAGATTAGCCACAAACCAAGGACGATATGACGTGCTCTTCGAAAATGCCAGTCCGACCACCAAGCAGAATAGGTGCGCTGTCGGAGACTGCTGAGGGTAGGCCTGGACAGACATCTCGTTAAGATGATATTTCAGCTGTTCAACAAGACTAACAGCAGCCACACGACCAAGACTCGTATACTGTAGAGAAGCTGCGAACTGAATAGCTGCGAGTAAATGGCTGTCCTTTGTATCTTCTTCATGATTGATCCCGTTGGTCTTTTTCGGAAACATTGAGAGGTCCTTTGCATTGAAATATCTATCGTATATATATAGTTCCTTCATTAATTTGTTGAAGTCCGCATCAATGCATTGTGGTGTTGGAATCAATGTGGGAATATTCACTGGTTCCATGCATGGAGGACCCCGATTGCTGAGAAGCTTTGTTCGGCTCAAAACAGAAAATTTATTAGAATTAGATCTGAAAACCGTGGCAAGCAGAAGTTCATAACTGATATATCAATTATCAGCACTTTTCGGCAGTTAGAGGACACAAGGGAAGCGTACCTTAGATAAACAACTTTCAGCGTTCCCTGTAGCCCAAGCATAGAAGGACCACCTCTAAGGTGGATAATTTGTCGTAAGCCACATATATGTACTTTGATAGCTTCAAAATCACCATTTAGGAGCTTTTAGTGTTAGTTATGAAAGTTACAACTGCAAGATTCCGGAGGGCATACTTCATGACTAATCAAACATAGAATACATGCAATCACCGCATCGGAGCAGCCGAGCCCTCGATTTTCAATTCTAATTGATATCTGGCGGATGGCACTGACTTTGTGCTGAAGGAAGGCTGGGGTTTCATGGTCTATAGAGCAGAGGGCAAATAATTGCTGTGAAAAGTTAAACAGGATTGCATGGAAGAGGGCCACATCTCCAAAAGCTGCTGGAAGCCAATTCTTGCTTAGTGGATCCAGTGGGGTTCTGCGGTTTTGCAATATTTCAAAGTCTGTTACACGTCAGAGAAAAGAGTGGACTGTAAATCTTTAGGGCATATCAGCAAATGAGATAGGGGGACAAACATGCTGAAGAGATCTCTTTAAATAGTGGAGCTTGTTGGATCCTTGGATCTCTTAATTGGAGTTCGACAAGTTTGGGAGCCATGGCCGAAAACTCGTGTTCACCTCTGCTCCGTCTAGCCCTCGGCTTCCTGTTTTTTGAACTAGCAGTGGCCGCACCGCTCTTTTCTAACTGCGAGTCGCTATAGTCTGGTCCAGCGAAGGTGGATGGTGCGGAACATTCAACCAAACGCGAAACGTCCAATTCGGTGTGTGTCCGTGACAGTGATTTGGATGGATTATCACCGCCAGCTCCGCGACTCCCCTTCCGCTCATGACTGGCCAATATTTTTGTTGCAAGAGATGCTCTACGCTGACCATGATATCTTCTCATTACATGCGCCCTGATGAAGGTACCGCGACCATGTGCGCGACCATGTCTTGGTTCTTGTTGGAAGACGATGGGGAAAGCAGAGAAAGAGCTCTCCATCTGGCACCGTGTACTATCCTAGGCGATGTCTGGTAACAGCATCGTATCACAGAACTTCCGAACGGATATCTCAGGGTATGTCATAATAGACAGGTAGGGCTCGCTGTACTCAGCCGCTTTCTCAACCAAGATGGAGTGAGTTGGTGGTCCGTTGAGCTAAGCCTCTTTTGGCCAATGCACTTCCTAATCCGGCTCAGCAAGAGATTAGACTCACCATTGATTGAAATCGTGAACCAATCAGGTTGTAGTGTCTTGTTCCTCTTGAGAGGCAACCGGGCAACATTGTTGGTTCCTAACATCTTAGTCTTCCCCTGAATGTTATTTAAGAGACTCAACCTGCGCTGGAGCTAAAAGCTTATCACACAGAAATTAAGCAGTGTGTTTTTCTATGTCTAGCAGCTTAGTATTCATCCCAGCATCTCCCTAGCACTTCTTACCAGACCTGCTTCGTATATGTAGCATTTGTTTGAAACAGGTGTGGACATACTGATAAATCTTCAGTGGATTGCGAAGATGGCAGAAGAAAGTGTATTGGCATCTTCAAAAAAGATTGTCATTCTCGGTGGTTCCTATGCTGGTATATCTACTGCTCACTATCTCCTCAAACATGTTGTACCACATCTACCAGATAAAGCATCATACCAGGTCATTATTGTCAGCACTTCCTCAAGTGCCATATGCCGTCCTGCCTGCCCTCGTGCTCTAATATCAGACGATATGTTCCCGCAGAGGAAGCTTTTCGTGGATATCCATAAGGCATTCGAGCAATATGCTAATAACAGTTTCATCTTCATTCAAGCGACAGCAACAGAGCTTGACCATATCAACAGAACTGTTTCAATTGCCTTGCCGTCGGGCAATACCGATACGATGACCTTCCATGCTCTGGTAGTTGCCACCGGCGCCTCGACACCATCACCGTTGCTAGGCTTGAATCACGACGCAGAATCGCTGCGAGCAAACTGGACAAAATTCCGAGAAGCACTGCCCAGCGCGAAAAACATCATTATTGCAGGAGGTGGCCCAGCTGGTGTAGAGACAGCCGGCGAATTGGGCGAATTTGTCAACGGTCGTGCTGGGTGGCTTAGTTCCAGATCGGCGGAACCAAAGGTTACCATTACCGTTGTGACTGCAGGCTCAGATATTCTACCTGCTCTCAGACCTACTATCGCTAAAAAGGCCGAGGAATATCTTGCCAAAGTGGGTGTGACTGTGGTTAAAAATGCACGTGTGAAACAAGTCGCTCCTGGTGGCTCAGGAATAGATGTTGTCGCAGCTAAGACCACGGTAACACTCGAGAACGGGCAGACAATGGAAGCTGACATCTACATCCCCGTAACTGGTACAAAGCCGAACACAAACTTTCTACATAGGTCACTCCTAGCTATGGATGGTCGTGTCGAGACTAATCCATCCACGCTGCGGGTCGATAGAGCTGGTCCACGCATCTACGCCGTCGGCGATGCAGCAAATTACGCTCGCCCTGCCGTTCATCAAATTCTCAATGCCATCCCAGTGCTCTGTACAAATATTAAGCGTGACCTGCTTCTTGTTTCAGAAACCGATGGCAAATACATTGGCGAGGACAGATTGTTCAAGGAAGATACTCGCGAGACCCAACTAGTACCAATTGGAAGAAGCAAGGGAGTAGGCGCGGCAATGGGCTATCAGCTACCTAGCTTTTTTGTATGGCTCATAAAGGGGCGGGACTACTGGTTATGGACAACAGAGAACCTTTGGAACGGAAAGCAGTGGACTAAGGAGTCCTGACGGTGGTTCCTTCGGCGGAAGGGATAGACGATTGGAGGGAACTCCGTCACAGAAATATTTGATACTATGGATCGTTTCGTTACGGCTCTTTTATTTATAACTACGTGTAAAATCAAACACCTCTTTGCCTTTTTCCTCTCTACTGGTATAGGATTGTCCAAAAATCAGGTCACCCTCTAAAGATACAGATGGTAGCTTGTAATGAACACGCGACCAGAATCAAAGGATTTCGCAATCACCACAGTGATTAACACTTTCCCAGGAAACCCAACAGCATGATCGCGCTCACTTGTGATCAGTGTCCTTTGATCCTGGTAGTGAATACTAATTAATATTGACGGGCTAACTTGTCCCTATAATGCAGAACATTATACTTCCGAATGAGGCAGGTAGAAATAATGATACCTCTGTAAATTCCGAATACCGGATATGCTGGAGTATGAAGTCCATGAGTTGATTCTTTTTCTATCTTGGGTATCAAGTGCGCATGATGTCTGGGACACGCATCCCAGTTGAAAGCCCTCCTCTCAAATCGACCGAAAATCCCTTTATAGCTTCACTCCAGTCCCAAGATTCGAACTGGCCGGTGCGAAAGGAATAGGCCCGAAAGGAATGTCATGATCCTACTCATCCAGCTTCCAGTGACTTTTTACGATTGGTGTCGTATCCTGGCCTGGACATGGCCTCCGCTTCATTTACGCAGGCCCTTGTTCGCAACGTTTGCGGGGAAGCCAATAATTGGCAGCTCTTTCTTTCCAGGGTCTAATGGATGTCTGTTTCCGCACTGTGATCGTCAGTCAGACACACCTCAGAGGCCTTGGCCATCAGACTTTGGTCATCCGACTCGATCTAGAATCAACAGGAACTTCGCAGTTGCCTAGGACTTTACGGCACAGTACCAGCAGCATGATCTTGGCGATTGGTCTGCTCGGTCGGTAGGCTCGGGATAGTCTCGATCAAGGAAGTATCGTGATTCCACATCATGTCACCATTTATTAATCACCACTCGGTTTCACGCACTGAAATATAATGGTTCTGTTATTGTCCAATCTGGATTGGGCAGCTAGATCTTGGCGGAGAGGGGTCCTAGTAAAAGCATCCTACCTGCTATTGCGGAGGTGAAAGTTACGAAAATATAATCCCCGTAAAGTTCCTATAGTTCCTTCATAGCTAGAGATACTGTTACGCTCTGGTCTCGGTCTCTTGTACGTGCGAGCTGTTGAAGGACTTTGAAGCCGTAACCGTTTTCAATTTCGCACAATGGGATTTCAATTGAAAACTCTTGCCTTGAATAAACCAGCAAACGTTCCAGGAAAGTCATGGCCTGCCGTAGGTTTTACACGATATAAAGAGATATCTGTGACAAATTATTGACTCTGTGTCGCTAGATTGTCATTGGCTTGTTCGTGGCATTTGGAGGTGTCCTTTTTGGATATGATACTGGAACAATTAGTGGTATCATTGCCATGAGGTCTGAATTAGTCAAATACCCCTTCTGAAAAAGACCTAACACAGTCTCTCAGCTACTGGCAAAATGAATTTTCAACCGGCTATCGCGATGGTACCGGGCACTTGAACATCACTTCCTCTCAGCAGTCAGAAGTTGTTTCGATCCTTTCAGCTGGAACCTTCTTCGGGTCTCTTGGAGCAGCACCCATCGCAGACAGAATTGGGAGACGTTGGTCTTTGATAGTGTCGTCCTGTGTATTTATATTCGGAGTAATCCTGCAAACAGCCGCCACTTCATTACCGTTATTTGTAGCTGGTCGCTTTTTTGCTGGGTTCGGCGTAGGCCTCGTCTCCGCTCTCAGTAAGTTCGGCAATCCAAATTAGCCATTATGAAGCAAGCTCTGACGCAAAACGAAGTACCTCTATACCAGTCTGAAACAGCACCACAATGGATTCGTGGTGCTATCGTAGGTTGTTACCAGTTGGCTATTACCATTGGTCTCCTTCTTGCTGCTGTCCTTGATAACGCCACCCATAACCGCAACGACACTGGCTCCTACCGAATCCCCATTGCTGTGCAGTTTGGGTGGGCTTTGATTTTGATTAGCGGCATGCTTTTCCTTCCCGAGACTCCACGATATCTCATCCGGCGTGGACATCCTGAGAAAGCAGCGGACTCCCTGTCCAGGCTCCGTCGCCTGGCTCCGGACCATGAAGCGATTCGTGAAGAACTGGCTGAAATCGTTGCTAACCATGAATATGAACTCACTCTTGGAAAAGCAACTTATGCTGACTGCTTCAAAGGAGGCGTCAGAAAGAGGCTTTTGACTGGTTGTCTTCTCCAAGCGCTCCAACAACTTACGGGTATAAACTTCATTTTCTACTACGGCACACAATATTTCAAAAACTCCGGAATTACCAATGCTTTCATTATTCAGATGATAACAAGTACCGTTAATACGGCGAGCACATTTCCTGGCCTTTATGCCATCGATAAATGGGGACGACGGCCACTTCTACTCTGGGGAGGTGGGTCCCGTTCATTTTCATATCCCTAATTCTCAATCTTTTGCTACAATATAGATGTTTTATTAATATTCTAACCATATGCTCTTGAACAGCTATTGGCATGACCGTCTCCCAGCTCCTCGTGGCCGTTATCGGCACTACAACGACGGGCCAACGCCCGGACGGAACCGTCTTTGCAAAGAATGTCCCTGCGCAGAAAGCTTCCATCGCTTTTGTCTGCATCTATATCTTCTTCTTTGCTTCTACTTGGGGTCCACTGGCCTGGGTTGTGACAGGAGAGATCTTCCCGCTCAAAGTCCGTGCAAAGTCGCTCTCCATGACTACGGCCACGAACTGGCTTCTCAATTGGGCAATTGCCTATGCAACACCTTACCTAGTAAACTGGGGTCCGGGAAACGCGAATCTTCAGAGTAAAATATTCTTCATCTGGTTTGCATGCTGCTTCTTATGCATTACCTTTGTATATCTCATGATCTACGAGACGAAAGGCTTGACCTTAGAGCAAATTGACGAATTATATGATGAGGTGAAAGTCGCATCTACAAGCGTGGGATGGAAGCCAACAAAGACCTTCAGAGACATCCAAGCAGGCGGAGGCACGAATGCAGATTCTGGTGTCAAAGCACCTGAGGAAAAGGATGGAGATAACGGTGTTGTTGAAAAAACAGCAGTAGCTCCTGAGCATGAGCCATAGAGAGACTGGCTTAGTATGGTCTGAGGTAAATGCAGCTTATATGCCATGTGCACGGAATTTGGTTGAGAATACCCCTTCATTTTGCACGGGAGGCTATAGTATCCGCATGTCTTGTTAATCCTCATAGTTAACTACCAATAGTAATAAATCCGGGTCCTCTTAAAGTATAAGAGAGAGTTTATGGGCAGTATAAACTGTAAGTGTAAGTAATGTGTGACAGTTATGTCGAGTCAGAATTTTGCACACATGAAGTAGAACTGTAACATCTCATCTATTATGGTAGTTGTCATGTGTAAAAGTCTAAGTCTCCCATATCATCATTCAACCGTGTAAATTATCGCTGGTCATCAAAAGGTCTGATGCAAAACACTAAATTTAGAAGCCACTCAAATACGAAAGATGAGTCTAGCTTTACTCTGCCATGGCGCAAACTCCAGGTCTGTTATAGCTCTCTAATCAAAGCTCTTTCAAGCGCCGATGCTTGCCCTTCTCTGAGTAGCTACTTGAGCTGCTTCCTGCTCTGCTCCAAGTAGAGCACTCTCCTCGTCTGGCTCTGATACTTTGCGCGTTTCTGCCGCAGGCTTATGAGGCTTCTGTAATGCTGACCATAACGTACTAGCAATAACAATAGACCCTCCAAGTATACTCCATTTACCAGGAAGAACGCCCCAGATAGCCCAATCAAATGACAATGCAAACAGAACCTGAGTATAAAGCATGCTCGTTGCCTTGCTGCTTCTGTCCAATTGCAATCCGGCCGTCAAAAGGAATTGAAGGACAAATCCAAGAACACCCAACAATAAAAGCAGCACCCATTCTCTGGTGCTGGCGGGTGCGGTGAACTCCATACCAGGAATGACAAGAAGGGCTGCTGCAGACCCAAATGTGCCCAGTGCGGCAAAGTAGTTGACGGAAATCAACGCATGAGTGTCGCTTCCAATTACTCTGATCATAGTGTAAGCACCTGAAGCTCCGAAGACGCCCAGGATGGATACGGCAATGGCAATGAGGCGCTGTGTAGACGACACTTCATCAATCTCACCAGCTCTGCCAGCATGGACATTGTCTTTGACTTCGCCGAAAATGCTGGCCGGATGAGCGATGATGACTACACCCACCAGTGCAACTAAACCCGCAAGCAATTCATTTCTCGTAAAGGGCAGCCCGAGAAACACCGAACAGGCCCATGCCGTAACAATGGGGACCAGGAACCTGAAGACGGTGGCTTCTGCGAGGGGTAAATAGTGAACAGAATCTAAGAAATTGAAAAATGAGAATAAGTTTGGACACCCATGAGCAATTTGGGACGGGGAGTATTTTGGAGGATCATACAGTATAAGCAGAAAAGCCCAAAAAATCCAAAAAGTGCTCTTAGAATGAGCCAGCCTCTCACATTGGGTTTCCCAAGTGGAAAGTCAGGCACTTTGGTCCACCACATGTATATGGAGCTCAAGACGAGCGTCATGCCCATACGTGCGAAGATCACCTATGTACACGAGAATTACTCAGCTTTCCGAAATTCGGAAGTACTTTCACTTTTAGTTTGGTCTTGGGAATGCTGCCAACCTGGAATGGGTGCATGCCATGACCGCCCTGCTGCAAGAAGCGGACGGTGGCATCCATAGAGGAGCCAACTGCCTCTGCGAGCAGGATGAGGATTGCTCCCTGATTATTCATCCATGCTGCCCTCAGGAAGCTGTTTTTCGCAGTCTCCTGGCTTATGGATTCCTGCTCAGGACCCACATCGTTACCGTTTTGGAGCGTCATCTTGAGGAGAGGGAATGAGCAGAGCAACCCCTGTCAATAAAGAGCTCCAATACGTCTACGGTGGGTGGTTGTATTTATGATTAATGATGGATGGAAAGAGAAGACAACGAAAACAAATTTCGGTGGCAATAATGCCGAAATTTGCATTTCCCACACCTCCTCGTGCCCCACCTTGTCTACTTTGGCTGTTTCGTCCACGCGACTATAAATCCCTCGTTCGCGTTCCTGTTATTAATAGCGCCGTATATGCGTGTTTAGAAGGGAGCTTCTTGGATTAGAGTGCTACCGAAGTTGCTGAGAGGGAAGGGTCTTAGATGTAGCTGCAGTGAACAGCTTGACATGCAATTGTTATTCGTCGAAGAGAGGGTCAGCTGGGGCGATCACCGGATTCGGCTGGTCATCTAACTCGTTCTGCCATTCTTGTTCGGGTCTGTGGACCCTTAGAAAACACCCCTCGGCTTAACTTTTCTGGCGGTCGAATGGTGGGGTCCTGGAATAACAAATAACTGTAGAGCTACTCCAAGGTAACCGACCGTAACTGACATTGTATATACATTGATCTTCTGAAACCGTGACTCCGCACCCAGAAGTCGATTTTCCGCCAAAATGCGCCTCATTCACACGTCTGTTACAGCTTTCGCTGGCTCGACAGAATCTCCCACCACAACCTGAAGTCGCCCATCAAGGACCAGACCGGGTACTAGGAATGGGAAATTGAAGTCAGCGTCGGAAATTTTGATTCTTATATTCTCACGGCCAGCTGAGCGATTGAACCCACCTTAAATGTTGCAGGTCGGTTCTTCTCGATGAACGCATGCCCGAACCATGCCCACGCATAACCTTGGACCAGTCCCAGAAATGCCAGTCTCAACCACTCTCGTGCGCCCCATAGCGGTCGCAGCTGCTTCGGGATCTTGTCCTCCAAGTCACGGCGTAATCTCACTGCCAGCGACGCGATACCGCACACAACCATATATGCGCCTGTGCTTACTCCCAGCGAGGTACCCGTTAGGTGCATGACGCGATTCCCTCGTGCCGCATGTTCGCCCAAGTAGAAGGGATAAAAGGATTCAAACGAGGTATATCGGGTGGTTGGATGAGGAATGCGCTCGTAAGTTGGATTGGCAGCCGTTTTCGTCGCGGTGGACTCGGAGAGTGTTACCGTCATTGTCGCGTTCTTGCTCTATTCGCGTGGTGTTTGCTTGGGAAGTACGGTAGAGTCCTGTGGAAATGCGATTATATTGAAGTAGGTCGACTCCGAACTATTATACATTAATCGCGCATAGGTACAGAAGATCTCAGAGCATGAGAATTCGCAGGATTACTGAAATGCTCGAGATATTTGAGCAGATAAAAGTGAAGAATAATTTTGAACGCCTGAACGAGCTTGTTACAGGGGTTTTAGGCGCAATTAATTAGCTGTAACATCCCTCGGCTCCGAATAGAAGCTGCCACGCTGCTGCCATGTGAAGCTGAACTTAGCAGCTACGCCTAAACCAGAGTCTACCAGCCAGCCACCAAATATAACGGGCAGAGGGTAAGTAAAGAAGAAAGATTTGAGTTTGCAAGTGCCGGACATAAAAGACTGCATATCTACATTATCATATGGAGGAATATCCAGGTTATTTATCGAGGGGTTTCTGAAACATATATAAAGAAGATTGAAGGATCAGCGATGCTCGATCCACTATTGACGTGAATTGCATGACGGTTAACCTTATTTGACACCTAGCTTGCTGGACGTGAGGCGTCAGCTTCCATCTGTACGTAAAATAACAGCGTCCTTACCCACCTGCCGTCGCGTAAGCCTGCATTCTGAGGGGAATATTCCAGTACTGTAACGTACTACCCCTCTGCACAAACAGCTGTCCGTGTAGATCTTAGTGCGGCGCAACTGTCAATCTCAAAATAAATAAATTTTGCCTTCCCGTACCCTAGGAAACGTTATACACTGATCCTCCTCTGAAAGAAACTCGAGGCTCCTATAGAACCTCTCTTTGACTTTGGCAGGCAAGATGGCGTCCATAATGCCCCCAATTCCCCGCGCTTTCTTTCTCTACGGCGAGCCATTTCTGCTGTGGGTTTTGCAGCTCTCACTTCTACCACTTAGAGGACTAGCACTAATGAAACTGATCAGATTCTTTGGCGGATTTCTCACGCCTGTCCTCGACCCCAAAAGCATCACCAATCTCCTTCCACCTCACCTCGCCGGTCGAGGAACGAGCGACCCCAATCCGTCGCCTCTGGAACACCTCCTTGGCCTGCAATCTGCCGTCCTGATGTTCATGCTCGCATTCGTAACTTATTCAGTGATGCGGTACTCGACCAATCCCAAAGTTATCCATCACTACGTTATAATTTCAGCGGTCACTGATATCCCACACTGGGTTGCGTTCTTCTCCGTCCTTGGTCGGGATGGTATCAGGCAATGGAGGACATGGCATGCGCCGCTTTGGATGCAGCTATGCGTACCTATTTTAACGATGATTTTCAAATTGGGCTACTTAACCGGTGCTTTTGGGAAGGATAGGGTGCTGGACGACGCTGATTCAAAGAAGACGAAATAAATTGCGAAAAGCATGTCTGTGGAAAGACATTTCCACATTCTTTCTGGATGAGGTTTGAGCCCACCATAAATCGCATATACAGACGAATGAGTCAATGGATGAGCACAGCTTTGTTTTTAGTGGATGAATTAGAAGAGAAGGAAGGTTTATGTTTATTAGTCGTAAATAGTCCTTGAAATCTGGTTCATACATTAAAATAATATCCAAACAATACCACACGCGGTCGTTACCGTCAGACATTCCCAGGGTATCTAGGAATTGATTGAGTCAATTTGCACTTTGTCCGAATTGCCCTTCTCTTCGAGGCCAGAGTTGCTACCTTCAGTAACCGCAGAAATATGAGAGGTTTCGTCTTCGAGGATTGGCTGGTATGGGAACACCAGGTTCAATATGTAATATAAGATCCTGATAGGCAAATCGGATTAGCAATAAAACGGCCCTATAAGACAACAGTAACTTACAATGAGATGACAAGCCCATCAAGCCATCCAAGAGTATAGAATTCGATGATACCACGTGCCATAGGGACGGCGGGATTGATGTTGTAAATCAGACCTGGAAGTGATGGAGCGATTCCACCCAGCAGGGCCGCAATAGCACGAAAATTCCACCCGTGGTTGTACCAGTAAATCCCACCGGGCGTATATAACTGGACAATGTTGAACGGTTTACGCTTGCGCACAAGAAAGTAGTCACAGAGCAGTATACCCACAACAGGTCCGAGAAAAATGCTGTAGCCACCAATAAAGCTGAAGAATCGGGTAGACTTGGCTTGAATGGCCCACGGGTTGCTGGCAAATCCGATAATAGCACATATGATTTGCCCGCGACGCACGTTAATATATTTTGGGAAAATGCCCATCAAGTCATGTGCGAATGGAATGCTGTTGCCAGCGACGTTTGTACCAATCATGGCAAAGGCAAAGAGCAAGCCCGCGAAGAACTTAGCAGCGCGATTATCCCACATGAGCACGATGAGCAAAGGATTCCATTGTACCTCTCCATAGACAACCTGGGTTGTCGCTGCCAAGATTGCTCCGAGCAGTTCAATGATGGTGATCATCACGGGCAGAGCAACAGCTTGAGCGATGGTACACTCTCGGGGCTTTCGTGCATATCGAGTCAGATCCGCCATGTTAATCGCGAATGCTAGCCCAAATTATCAGTATAATCCACTCAATTGAGAGAAAACGCGAACCACGTACTAGCATTACCACCGATGGTAGCAAGGATAGTCCCGCAGAACACATATCCAACCGACCATCCCGTGGTAATATTATTCGGAATGGAAAACAAAGGCCCCGTGCCGTGTCCAGCCGTCAAACCCCATGTCATCAGAGCCACGTAGAAGAATGGCATCAGGACAATTTTAACCAGAAATATCCACCTGAGCCAAGAGATCGAGACCAGCAGGAACGGAAAGGAGATGATCCAGAAGAGGGCAAAGCAGAGCAAGTCCGGCGCTGTAATCTCTGCACTTGCTGGCAGCGAATGCAGATGCCACGAAGCGAACGATGGCCAGATGGCCTCGATCATGCACCGCACAGCATTACCTCCCAACGACGCGATGACGCCGTAGAGAATCACGCAGAAGACTCCACGGATGGTCATGGCGACGTAGGCGCCGACCATGCCATAGGAAGCTCTTGCGATGACCGGAAAGCTGATGGAAAACTAGACGTATATGCAACACATCGTCAGTCGTCTGGACCCAATATGCACCAACGGGCACTAAAACGTAAAATTAACTGCTTAATTTAATGGACAAACGCCCGCTCTTACCTTGGCTCCCAAGTACCCGGTAACACAAACTGGCACCGTCACTAGCAAGTTACCAATGAGACACGCAACGACCGCCAGCCCCGGATTTAGTCCTATCGACACTGCGCTGGATGGTACTTGCATCTGCGCCGCATTGAAGCCCTCTGCGATCCAGAATCCACCGACATGATACCACTCCCATGTTTTTTTGGATTCCGGCACCGGGTCTAGATCCTCGTTACTCCAACGCGAAGTGTCGCCTTCTGCAGTGAAAGATCCGGACGGCGGGTGCAGCACGAGATGGTTGTCGTGGAATTTCGTAATGGCGTCCATAATGGGCGCAGCTCCAACTACGGAGCGGGTTGCCCGGAGATTTCGCCGCTCAGTGGTCTGGATGTGCCAAGTCTATGCTCGGATCGTATGGTTCCGGTAGAAAGTTCGAGTAACACGTTATTATTGAGGTCCAGACCAAGTAAATCAGGAGTGTCTTTGATGGAAATGAACTCTGTAGATTCGTGAAGTCGTTTTGATGCCCATATATACCGATTGATGATTGATAAGGGGCATTTAAGGACCTCCATGAGCTATTCGGACTCCTATCTCAGGCCAGTGAGGAAGCACACCCGGGACGGGGAACACGGGTAGAGTGCAGGTAGCCTCAAGCCACACCGCCCGTTGGGAGAAGGTGATTCGAAGAATGGGAAGGTGGGCCCTGTCAAGAACGTGGTTCTCGGGCACATGTAGAAACTGCCCGCGGGGCCCGTCACGGGCTTTCAGCTCCCCGTGGGCAAGAGCAGTTTGAAATTGTGGAACGCCCCATACTGTTCGTCAAGATTGAGGCCGACGCGAGGGGAGAGAACTGCGAATGAAGTAGTCCTGGGGAACTCTGTGCATTGGGGAACCGTCAGATGATTTTTTCCTGTGAAGAAACCAGGGATTTGCTGTGTTTTCGTGGGTGTGGATGTGCTGACTGCACCACTTACACAACAGGCAATATTAGCAATTGTGTTTGCATAATTGATACTACCTAGCATGACAGCTTAAACTGATCAATAATATCACACAATCGCAGCGCCCACCCTTGGTACACATAGGACGATAACAGTCTGGGCTGTATGGTATACTCAAGTCCAATGTTACAGATATATCACTCGCACGAATAACAAAGGCATTTATTCTAGCTCTTTAACAAATTTTACAATGTTATGATTGGAACCGCTCTCATCCTTACTGTGGTCGATTTCTCGGTTCTGAGATGGGATGTCTCCATTAATTAATTCACCTGCACAACATTTATTTTGCTGATATTAAAAATATTAAATAAGTGTTGGCTTGAATAGGAGAGAATTGTCATACTAATGTGTTTCGTGGCATGACGAGTAGAAAATGAAAACACCGTTAAACAAGCTTGACGTGCGTTATATATTCATGGACTTACACTGGTACCGACTACATAACAGCACCAACATTTCGAATATAAAATATTGCATCCGTCACCTCATTGGACCGCAAGCGTGTGAGATTGCACTTCCCAACCAGACCGTGGAGGTTTTGCTATAAATATGGCCTGCAACATCCTTTCTATTACATGGTATTTGGAGACTAATATCTGGCCATAATGGCATCTAAAAATATTCAAGACTTTTTGAGCATCCCGTTCTGTAGATTAATTTATGAAGTGTTCCCCAGAATTTGAGTCGTGGTGTCTATGGTACCTCGCAGCCCGCTAGGAATCGGTCAACTGCCCAAGGCGATCCAGGTCCTGATCAGATTGCTGGGTCATCTATGGACGATACAGTAATCCGTCCCGTCCTTTGTATGCTTGGTTTTGAGTAACAGAGTATTGAAACCAGTCATACAGCGTTGCAAATTTCACAATGATGCGGGTAATGGAACTCATCGCATAAAGAATATCAAGCCAAGAGACAACTGTGTTGGCGAATAATTTAGAAATCAAGAAACGACGGAGAATTTATATTTTCAATTATTTTGGGATTCAGAATCGTTTGATCCACTCCGTGGGAGGAAATAATATCCCGACTTAGGAGACTCAGAGCGCCAGAACAGGAATAACGGCATAAGTCAAAATCTACAGCAGTTATTATCTTCGCAGATTTGTAGTTGCATTTGAATTTTGTTCTCAAGTATCAGTAATATAATTCGTATCATTCAATTGTGTCCGATTTATTTACACAATTGCTCATCAGTCCCCTTTTTGTATTTGGCACGGGTTCCAATACTGGCGAAGAATTATTACTTGACTCATTGTGACCCAGAGCAGTCATTCGGATTGAATGCATTACATTACTTAAATCTTACTTGAATCAGTAGCCACCGTTACATTATGATTGATCACGCAACGCAATCAAATTATACGGATACTATGAGCCGTCTAATACTCTCACCCATAATTATACCTACCAGATATGGAAAGTCTGAGTTGAAGTCAACTCGAACAACCTCCATTCCACGTCAAAGGATGCAATGGTTCAAAAGATCACTGAACTGAATGTTGCATGTTCAGAGGCCCCGCGGGCCCCTACGGGTCCTAACCGCGGGCTGCGGTAGTTCCCACTAGAGGCCGTCCTACAAAAAAGGCCCCCAACGGGAATGCCCATACTCCCCGGTCAGTCCCCATTCTTTGGTTGCACAGCAGGTGTTCTGTTGTACGACAACAGCTGCAATGACTGGCCGAGCGAACATGCACCGCGGGAAGCCGCGGCGGGGTGTCAGATCGATCTTCAAGATCACGACTTGAATTCCGTCCTTATTAACCTAGTTGAAGCCGTGGCTGGGCTTATCATACTCTAAAGGCCCTCTTATCCCACTCATCCGGTTTCTCTGTTTCTCATCCTCTACGTCAGGGATTGTCCAGCTTACTTTTTTGTTTGCCTTTGTTTCTCAAGCCCAAAAAATCATCAATAATAGACTTCCAAACATGGGTTCAGAGATCGAGCCATTACAACTTGTCGACCACGTCGCGATCAGCCTAGATGCCCCAAACGTTGACCCATTACAGGGGACAAAATATGATTTCTCCAGAGATCTGATCGGGTATGGTCGGGAATCAGTTGATCCAAAGTGGCCGCACGGTGCAAAGATTGCGGTCAGCTTCGTGATTAACTACGAAGAGGTACGTCGTCGCTGGCAGCTCTTCTGAGGTCTAGGCTAAAGTTATTGTCTCTTAATTTTTGTTCTTAGGGCGCAGAGCGCTCTCTCTTGAACGGCGACTCGCAGACGGAGTCGCACATGTGGGAACAAAGCGACGTTCCAAAGCGTATTAATTCTCGCGATCCAAAGATCGAATCCGACTATGACTACGGTGCCCGCGTAGGTGTCTGGCGTCTTCTGAATCTCTTCGAAAAACACAAGTGCAAGGTTACAATCTATGCCGTTGGACAAGCGTTGGAAAAGAACCCAGCGGTTGCCAGGGCATTTGTTTCTGGTGGTCATGAGATTGCAAGTCATGGATATCGGTCAGTCTTCCTCGGAGTGGGTGGCGTTTAAGCTCTACTACGTGCAAATGCCCAATCATTCGTGGAGATGTATCAACATAGAAATCGAGTGGTGCTTCTAGCTGTGTTATATGGAATTTAACGAAAACCCTGCTAACCCCCAGTCCATTTAGGTGGGTCCCATACCATAACATGAGCCCCGAAGAAGAGAAAGAATATATCGCCCGTCAACTGCAATCCCTCAAAGCCACTTGTGGTGTTTATCCCGTGGGGTGGTTCATCGGTCGATGCTCATCTCACACCAAAGCTCTGATACATGAGGTCTATGAAGAACATAACCTGCCGCTGATGTATTCATCAGATGCATTTGCAGATGATCTACCGTACTGGGCCGATGTTCCAGCGGAGAAAAATAGCTTCAATCCCAAAGGAATGCTTCTCATACCATATTCGTAAGTTATCATTCAATCATTAATCATTAAGTCATAGACGTGTGTGCTCCGTGTCAATTTCATACCGTGTCCGAAAATCGTTTAAGAAAAAATATGTGAGGCTGACCCGACTATATCGAAGATATGACAACAACGATATGAAATACCAAGTAAGCTCCGGAAGTTGGGGTTCCAGTGGTGCGTTCCAAGAATATCTTCAGAATGCATTCGATGTCCTCTACGCCGAAGGCCAGGAAGGTAGGCCCAAGATGATGACGATCGGACTACACTGTCGAGTGAGCGGCAAGCCTGGACGATTCAGTGCAGTTGAACGGTTCTTGAAATACATCCTGCAGCGTGACGACGTCTGGATAACTACGAGAAAGGAGATTGCAGAGCATTGGAGACAGAATTTCCCGTATCAGAAGGCCCAAAATTAGACATTTCAATCCCATTGACTCCTCCCTTGATCTATCCGTTTATCTTGCATCCTAAAATCGTTTGATAATTCCCATGTCCCCATTAACTGGACAACGGAGGCGGTCCTTTCTCAGCCGGGATTGTAATATTCTGGTGGCGTTATGGTTGCAGCGAGGTGCTCTCNCATGGGGACCNTGCGGGAGCTCCTCCAAAAGCGGACGCGGAATATTCAAGCCAGTACTCATTGGGATTTAAACCGCCATCATATTCAAAATTGGCTGTGTAGCTAGAGGACCCAGTGGGCATATCCTGTGGTGTAAATTGCCCAACCATCTCCTCAGCATTCATTCTCGGGGAGTCATTATTTTGACTGCTCTGGCGATCGGAGGAATCTGTACCCTGCCTTGACGGATCCGAAGCAAAAACTGGGCTGTCATCCAACAACGTAACAGTAAACTTCATAAAGTCTGCTGCTGCACTGCTCAGTCGTAGTGTCCATCGAAACTCAGCCAACTGCTGACGGTAGAACTCGCGTTCTTCCTTGGTCTCACTTGTGGCCCACATCATACAACCGAAGTTTGCTATGATCGCCAAGTTGATCTTGGATGCAAAGAACCAGAAGCTTTGCAAATGTTCAGGTTTTAGATTTTTCACGTACTCCACTGCAGAAATGAATGGAAGTCTAGCATGCCTTCTGGTGGCGGATCTGAGTTGTTGGCCGCCGTTCGCAGTTACCGGTGAGCGGAGTATCGCACGTTGCAACGTAATTTCGAGACAAAAGTACGCAAGGTAAAGATGGCCTATCAACAACGTCGGTTTGTTTCATTATTCAAACAAGGTACGTTATGAAGTATGGAGAGTGGAGAATGGAAAGGGAGCTTACCAGTTGACGATAGTTTTCTGGGCTTTATTTCTTCCCTTACTATAATAGGAGGTAGCTGGGAATACCATTTCTTAAGCCTGAGCTGCAGAGGTCTTGCTTTCTCGAGAGTTTCTGCAAGGGACAGCTGCTGTTTCAAAGCCTTCAACGTAAAGAAAGTATCAAGCACATCCGAGAGTATCTCAGTTAGAGAAATGAGATTCATAAATATTATCATTCCCTTCTCCACTTCTGAGCTGCCCTCCTCATCGTCATCATCCTTTGCTGTTTCTGGAAAATCAGTTGGCCCCACCGGTTGCACGTCCCAGTTGTCTCGAACAATCGTTGGAGGACGACCGTGAATCAACGCACCCCATTTATCTTGAATAAATACCGCCCAGGCAAGCCGTTTTCGGAGCGCCCGCTCCCATTCAGGAATCTCCCAGTCCGAGCTATCTATGTGAAGGCCACAGGTTTGCGCCATAGCCATCAGCTCTCCCATCATGACCCAGGAGCTGCCATCCGGACGCTGCAAGAAGATGAGACCAGCCTGAAGATCCGACGCTTTTGGACGCCGGTAGATATCAGCTATCAGCTTTGGGAAGAGTTCCTCCAATTCCTGCACATTCGGCTTCTTCAGCCGGACCAGATTAGGTTGGTATGACCACCAATGTAGAGCCAGTATGTAGACCGCGGCCAGGCATGTTGCAGTCAATTCATGATAATTGCGACCGTATTTCTCAAGGAGGACTTTCTTGTGTAGGATCGGGTAACTCGGATGCACAATGCGGAAATAAATATCTATCAAAGTCTGGCCGTGAGGTGATACAATAGATTCAATGGCGTCTAGATATCGGGTGTTGCTCTCTGTTTCTTCCGAAGTATTGATTCTCACAGTGACATGTGCGCTCCTGTTCACCCGGCGAATGATGCTTCCCAAGGCACTGACACACTCATCGTTCTGGTCAAACCGTGATAGCTGAAGAAGAGATGGATCATGCTCCGTTGTTGCACCTATATAATCTATCGAGCGGGTGATCTTGTGGCCGAGGGTTTCTCTGAGCAAAGACGATCCAGGTAGGTCATTGTCTAAGCCCGGTGAAGCACCTTGCGTTCCGTTCGGTGGAGATCTGTGTGATCAAGAATCCTATCAGTCAGAAACAGTGGATCTCTGGAGTACCGGAACCGCTTGAGATATCAGAAAACTTACCGTGAATTTAGAGCTGCAAGGCTGTTGTCCTGAGGTTGGCGCTTCCTCTTGCGAGGCGGATCCTGGACAAAGGTACATGATTCGGAGCGGGATTGACATAAGGCGCATAATTCGGGATCTGTTAAGACTCTTATGCAGCGTATCTTACGTCTTCTGCAAGCATCGCACGGTCGGTCCTTCTGAGCTCGCGGAGCTGTGGCCATTCTGTTCTCAGACTTGCGCGGAGACGGACCCGTCCTTCATCTCCTAGGGAGACACTAACNCGGATGTCAGGCAAGGCTACGGAGGCCTAGCCTGCATCTAGGGACGGCTAGGGATGGCGAGGGACAGCAAACACACGATGACGGGTTCTCCAGAGGCTTCTGTAATTAGAGGGGGTCTAGAATCGTCAGACATTCAGGTCGGTCAATTATGTTTACTCGCCCAAGACTTTTGTGGCGGAACAGAGGCGCAAAGTGGGATGGGGTGAACCTCCGAACGCCTTACCCGTTTGGATTCTTCAATCTCCAAAAGCCCCTGAGCAAGCATAAAAGTTATGAAGCATTTTGTGAATGATGACTTATGCACAGCATTTTCTGCGCCAGCACCATCTGCGGGTACAACGGGGGTGCCACGCGGCAAATATGCCTGTAAGGCTTGGTTTCTGCCCCAGGATCATGGCTTTGCAGGAACAGTATAGTAGAGGATCTGGAGAAGTGGCTTTCTGGGGTTGAGCTGGAGAAATACAGCCTAACCAGGCTTTTAGCCTCTCGTCTCTTAGTGGGGTCCAGTTGGCAAAAAGAGTTTGAAACGCGCATCCTTCGTTGCTTATTTTGGCTCGTTCTTACTTTATGGAAATTGCAAGCGAGGATGCATTCTGATGTTGGCAAATCTCCGCAAGGTAAATGAGCGTTGGGATATAGGCTGTTCTTGAACTGGCTATTTCAAATATCGCATGGTACTATTGGAACTAACAGCACATTTTGGGTAATTGTGAAGCGGTGAGGTCGACGTGGAAATTAAGGACATCAACGAAGAACCTATGGCTATGGCGGGAGGAAAAGAAACTGGGAAACAGTGCTCAAGGGAATAGTCAACATCAACTCGCACAACGTCCAGAAAGGTAGAACTGCAGTAGCGTACTATCATATCACATGGCATGAATCTTTCCGTTATGTATGCCAGTGCAAGAGAACTGGCGTGATTTGGTGGTCTGATTTGAACAGAACCACGTCCTAAACTGTATGATGCTGCGAATTTATTACCAGCCGGGACCTTCTTCAAGTTCCATCCGTCGCAGTGCAGATCAGTCGCAAGCTGCCTTGCATTATTAGGTGTCAACGGTTCCATGATCGGAGCATTTGACAAGCCTACCTGGCCCTGGGGTCGCATGCTACATGGGACAAGGCCGGGGAAGGGCGAAGGTTGGCGATATTAACTGCTGCGCTGTAATCAGAGTTTTGTGGAGCATCCAGCCGTTGCTTGGAAATGCCCCGTCGATGACGGCAGTGGCTACCAAGGCACCCCCTAGGCTATCGGACTGTCTATGGGGATTCTGCGGAGAATTTGATCGATGCTATATGATCGTGATGTTGCAAAGGAAAAAATAACCGAAGGATGCAGCACAAATATTGCAAAAGTGAAGGTAGGGTGACACGAGATTTATCCCATATCCCATGAGGAAGTGACATTCAATTCGCATGTATTCTGAGCGGGGGCCGATAGTAACAAGCACGAAAAGAAAGGACAACTAAGACCCTGTAACCAATTTCATGATCCGTAGTCTTATAAACCCAGTTACACGATGAGGAGCAGTGGTTTATTGTCCCTGTTATACACTTTATACAGAGCTTTTGTGACGTTGGCTGAGTACATGGCTTATCTGAAAGAGGGCTAAGATCGTCAGGAATTTCTATGCTTCGCTCAGGTTCTTCTGGATTCTCAAAATCTTACGACTAAAACCATACTTCTCCTATCTCATCTGCCGAAACAATTCTATATGCTCCACGCCGGAGCATTGTGGATACAGGAAGAAGACATCCCCATATTTGGCCAACTCAGAGTCCGGTGACCAATGAATGGCCATTCCGAAGTGACAGTTATCGTGGAGGTGGATATCATGAACTACGGCCTTTACATGCAATTTCTACAGAAAATGGGCGATATCCTTTTAACTCCCTTTCTGGCCAGCAGATCAGATCTAAGTCGACGAGCTCGTCCTAGTATAGTTTGTGTCCGGTTGATTGTCGCCTTTCTTTTTGTTCGTTCAAGCACGGTTCAGTGTGGTTAACTCTAGGAGTCTATCATCAACAGTTTCCTGAGTGACTGTAGCGTTCCATTATGAAAAGCATATATTTTGATGTGGGCAGAACGTTAGAGCGCTGTTTCTCACCGCTCTATCTATGTCCTGATTGTTTCACGAACGACGTAACGGGCTTCATAGGTGGGGCGTTTTGATGCCGTGCGGAAGTGACTTATTCTCGGTAGCTTTGCGGGGCGTAATTCTAGCCCTTCGGTGTTGTCTCCCTCAAGACCAAGCCCTAATTCCGAAGCTCGGCACCACTCGGCTTAGATTGCAGATTGCAGATTGTCCGCTTTCGACTTCATTTATTCTAACTGCTATGGCTGTAGTTCGAGGGAGGCCTGTCTCAGAATCTCATTGCAAGGAAATGGAGATAAGCGATCAGAAACAGATCGGAATGGGATCCTCAAACAGCCAGTGCGGGAAAAGCGGCATCACGGTGTGGACAGAAGTGGGCCATCTCCTAATGAATGGCTCCATCTCAGTAGCGTCCGACTGAGTCGTTCACCGTCTCCTTTTTCTCTTCGGAAATTCTTCTCTCTTTTGCGAACGTGTGCATGAGTGCATGATCTATGGTTCTCGGGCGCAGACTTCATCCGATATTATACCTTGTCGCGCAAATCCATGCTGGATTCTGCGTGTCTGAAAAGGCAAATACGCTTACCGCGCTTCAGAAGGGGCCTCGCGTTCGTATAGATCCTAGCCCACACTCCCAGATACGCCTTTGCGTGTGCTGTCCTCCTAGCTTCATGTGATGCTGCGGATGGCATGGTGGCATGGCTGCGGCCAGCAAGTTTAACAGCCCGAATGAGTGCGAAGACGCATTCAGATGTGTCCTGGAAACTTCTCATCTAACTCTCACGATAGTCAGCAACACTAGCAGCGTGATCTGTCCTCCACACGGGCCGTCCTCATTCGCTGGGTAAAATGCATCCTCCACCAACGCAATTTACCCGCCCTGGCCTCTTCACGCCCCCTATCAGCGCTGTCTTGCATTCTCCGCAGGTCTACCGGTCTGCTGGTCGGGCTCCTGGAGACGGAGCAGAGAGGCTGTGATTTGCTTCCTGCGGCGGGCTTCGGGCGTGACACCACCATCGTCTGCATGGCGGCCTGGCTGAGCCCCTGGTGATCCTCCGCCTCCAGAGCTGGAGAGACATCTGGACACAGCTGCTATTTGCCGAACCAATGTTTGCCGCTGGCCCTCCTATGGGGAATGCTGGTCGAGCACATCTCCGGACCCCTCATTGTGCGGCGGTTAATTGCGAGGTCCCAGATGGGGAGCGGATGGGGAAATGCTCAGGGCCAGGAAGCCATGTGCATGTGGCGCCGCTGTAATTTTTTTGCTGTAGCTCATGATGGTGGTGCCGTCTCGATTTCCATCTGCGTTTTGATCCACCTTTCTGCTTCAACTCGTCTCCATTCTTTCCTTCTCTTTTCTGTTCTCGAACATCTTCACTGCTGGACCATCCATCCATTGGTATCTGGTGGTGCGTTCCATGGTGATTGTGCCCTGACCGTACTTCGCCCAGTGTTGCCACCCTTCGCGTCATCCATCATCACCTACCCTCCCCCAACATGGCCACCCGCGAAGAGCTCGCCATGGATAATACCATGATGCAAATGTCTAGCCAAGAAGGGCTCGATGCTCGGCGCGCAGAGATTTCGGGGTCCACTAAGATCCAGAAGCCCAAGTCCAAGAGTTCGACCAAAGATGAGAAGGGTTCTTCAGGTCGGCGGCGAATCAGCCGGGCCTGCGACCAGTGTCATCTTGCGCGTACAAAATGTGATGGACAGAAACCATGCGCGTCTTGCCTGGGTATGTAGAACTCGTAGAGCAGCCCCAATCCCATCTTGCTGATCCAGTCTGCAAAGAATATGGAATGACCTGCATGTATCTGCGGGAGCAAAAGCGTCGCGGCAAGGGATCGTGGAAATATATCCGAGAACAGCAGCAGCTCGCGGCCGCGTCGGCAGAGAAGAATCCCATGAAGCAGAGCCCAAATCACGAGGACTCCGATCCTCAATCTTTACCAGAGCATATGGAAGGCTCGGATCCGGTCATTTCTAATTCAGCCATGGCCTATCCCCAATGGACAGGTGCGGCACTAAGCCCCGAGAGTTCGACTGGGAGCGAAGAACTTTCTATGGATGCGAACAGCAACCAGTGGGACGTGGAAGTTGCAAATAATCAAATGGTTGCTGATCTCCAAGACCAGTACCAGCAACTCATGACCGAGATCCAATTGGATCCCCCGCATCTCGTCCAAGGCCTGGGAGGCCCAGCTGTGGTGTTACCTGAAGATGGACTGATGCAGAAATATAGCTACAATAGAGACGACATCCTCCTGGACAATGGTTTGTCGGAGAGCAGTGGAACGTCTGGCTCAATGCTCATCTACGGCAATTGGGATGGTAGTAATGACAATCTTGCAAGTGATCCTCTCAAAAGCAAAGCAGCCCCTCCGTTCTTCGGCAGCGCGCAATTGTATACNTTTCCCTACAAACGTCGCAGATCAGCCTAGAGATCACACTGGAACAGCTTCAAATCAACACCAAGATTCTTCTCATCCTCACTACCAGCCAGCTCCCTCGGTTCGATATCCGGTCCTCGCCCCCGTTCTCCCTCATCTACGCAAAATACTCAGCGCCTCACACGCATGTGAGCTTCTCGACTTCTACTTTACTACATCTACATCAAATCAAATTCACCCTATGTCACCGTATGTTCTGGGCAGCGTCTTCCGTAAGGAGTCATTTCTGAGGCAAAATAATGCTCGTAAATGCGCCCCGGCCCTTCTTGCAAGCATCTTGTGGATATCGGCCCACTCGAGCGATGCCACTTTCCTCACTAAGCCACCGTCAGCCAGATCCAAAATCTGCAAGCAGCTATTGAACCTTACTCACCGGCTGCTCCAGCCATTGTCTGACAATGCTCTCTCCGAGGGTGCGATGTCTTATTTTGCGAAGACCCTGGTGGATGGCAAGGCCATTGATTCAATCTACATTTCTCCAGATGGAACTAACGAGACCGGGACAGACATCAAGAGAGCTTACAGTAATGGTTTAGATGATGTCATGACTTATGTTCACCTTGCGACAGTCAGCTCCGCCAGCGAATACAAAGGCGCAAGCCTCCACTGGTGGAATGAAGCTTGGACCTTGGCACGTAGACTCAAGCTTGGTCGTGAGCTGCCTACAGAGATTTCCAGCCAGAATCAGATGGGCATGCAAGATATTTACTATGACGAGACTGGTATCACAGAGGAAGCCCGAGAAGAGCGAAGAAGAGTCTGGTGGCTGCTATATATAGTGGATCGCCATCTCTCCCTCTGTTACAATAAGCCACTCTCTCTTCTGGATGCGGAGTGCGATCAGCTTCTCCAACCTATGGATGACAAGACATGGCAGATTGGAGATTTTACGAGCCAGCCTCAACCACCTAATCCTCCCAGACGACGAGGCCCCAGTTTTGGATGTACAGGGCACGGTATATTCGGATATTTCCTTCCCCTAATGACGATCCTAGGTGAAATTGTGGACCTAAAGCACGCTCGTAATCACCCAAGGTTCGGGCTGGGGTTTGATGCTATCCAGAGATATGCGAGTGAGATCTCAATGCATCTCGATATCTACAAACAGAGTCTCAATGACTTTGAGAGGCGCTACTCCGATACGCCTGAATCATCCGTGCCGGCAGCTCCTTCTGCCACCGATATACAGACCCGGATCGTCCTCGCCTACGCTACACACGTTCACCACGTTCTTCATATTCTCGTTTGTGGGAAATGGGATCCCATTTCCCTACTCGAAGACCAGGACTTATGGACTTCGACAACCTCCTTCCTCGATTCAACATCTCATGCCATTTATGCTGCTGAAGCGGTTGAAAAGATTCTGGACCTTGATCCAGATCTAGAATTCATGCCGTTCTTCTTTGGGGTTTACCTACTCCAAGGTAGTCTGCTACTCTTATTGATTGCGGACAAACTAGGGACTGAAGCTAGCCCTGGAGTGGTGAGGGCTTGCGAAATTATCGTGAGAGCACATGAGTCTAGCGTGGTTACATTGAGAACGGAGTATCAGGTGAGTTACACGTCTAATTTTCTCTTCAGCGTAATGGGCCTTGGACTTCGAAACTAACGTCATCTCCAACAGAGAAACTTCCGTACAGTTATGAGATCTGCCCTGGCTCAGGTCCGAGGAAGGGATTCAAAAGATCCTGGAGAACAGTCCATGAAGAGAAGACATATACTCGGGCTTTATAGATGGAATGCTGAAGGAACTGGGCTAGCTTTGTAAGAGCAGGACACGGTCGAATTTTGTTTACTTTTCTTGAAGAAAAGAACTCATGGGTCACATGGCGCTTATAAAACCTAATGTTTTTACACATAAATTGTCGAAGGGACGACAATAGGATTTGTACAATAGCAAGGTATATTTAATGACGACCGGCAAAGGGCATGACACGATAATGACTAGGCAAATCATACGAAATTCACAAAAGTCACCTTGGATGCAATTGTATTATTTTGCTGTTCAGTTGGGAGAACCGTACGAGTCAGCTACTTCAGTTTTCCTTCAAAAATATTTTGTATCATTGAGCAGCTTCCCCTACCCCAAAAGATCTGCCCCTCCATGCAACGGAATCTTAGCTCATGCAGGATCATTACTTCCTGAAAATTTGCAACGTCCTGATCCGCAGGATCTCCTTTGATCCCCGGGTATTTTGTTCAGACCCCACACCGCTCAATAGCGAGGACCCTCGGACCAATAGCTTCAAAAACGTGACAGCTAGCCACGGTGGTGGCGTTTCGACGCAAGACGGATCGGCATTTTCTAGCAGCATGGATCATATATAGCCTAAGAAGGGTTGCTTAATAAGGTATCAAAGGTGAATAAGTGGGATGCTATGGTGAGTAAATGTGCTTTCTTTTGATGTAAGCCATTGAAGCGGGGTAGAAGTTTAGAAATCCTGTATTGGGTGTAAATGAGGACAGCAGCATCGCGAAATTCCTCGGGGGTTTCTCGGATTGAGGTCAACTTGGAAGAATAATGTCCAGGAGCTATTCCATCGTAACATCCATGAATAAATTACCTTAATAGGATAAGTTGCATTGAATTCGAACGATATTATTATTTATTTTCCGCTTCATTTATCTGCAACGCCTTCCGAAAGAAGTTACCGCAATTTTCTCCGCTTCGCTTGGAATAATGCACCCCAGGAAAAGAAACACGATCGTAAAACGAGCCCCTCGCACCTTTTCCAGCTGAAAACTCCAGAAGAGGGGCAGCAATAGTAGAAACAATACTCTTCAATATCTTACAACTGTCTGATACGACAAAGATTGCTTGATAGCTCAGCAGCAGAAAGATGCATAAAAGTCCGAGTTCGCTGTAAGGCCTATTGGCGGAAAATTCGGGGCTTGGGGAGGGGAAGGCTGAGGGAACGGGAAGGGAGGATTGACCTCATAGGGGTATATTACGTTCCGATAATACTTTAGGGGCTGAGAGAGGAGTGTTTTCCTTCTAGAACACATCGGGACGGTACAGTATGGCTTGTTATTCAAGCAAGGGTGCATCGATTCCAGAAACCCACGTGGCTGGCTAAATACGCCTGTCTGCTCCCTGCCATTCTCCAATATCTCCGCATAATGAGGCTTTGATAATGTGAAAGCACTTACTTCTGCAGGGGAAGCACGATGACTCTTCGGATGACGTGGCACGATCTGCTTTCGGGTTTGTTATACGATTGCCGCCACATGCGTGTGATATGAAACATACGTAGCATCTAATCACTCTTGAATCTTCACATAATTCCTCCATGTTGCTCTCTGTATGTGCCACTAGAATTACCTTGCAGTGATACATTCGATCCAGTCTGAAGAGCTTATCCAGGCCCCTTATGGGGTTAAAGATTATATGATGCCTTAAGCCGTACTGTTGTAAATGGGAATGTTGATCGAACAGGTGACATAATCTATAAACATATCTATGATTCATGAATTGGCTCCCATGACCAAACGCAAATGTAATCTGCTCCGTCCAAACCGTACTCTATAATAACTCCTGTGCAAAAATCATATGCGCCCTAAATCAGGAATCAAGCCTATACGTTGACTCCAACGCCTAACCCATTTTATTAGCATATTGGACAAGCCGGAACCTTGCCGCGTCAGACTCCACTTACAAAAGTATTTCTCGGCTCCACAAAGAGACCCTTGGCCGTTACTAACGGCACTGGAACCTCTTCTTCAAGGCTCTCATCTTCTATCAAACTTTCAATTGATCCCTCCACCCAGGCCTTTCTTCCGCTAAATTCGGTGACTTTTGCTTTCAGAACCAAGATCTGATTTGCCATCACCGGCTTCTTATAGTCGATCTGAAGATTCGCCGTAGCTCCGACCTTGCTAGGTAAGACGGGAAACGCACACCTTGCAAGTGCTTCATCGAAGATTGACGCACTAAATCCACCATGGATGATGCCCGGATGTCCACACATATTGTTTCCGACTGGAAAGACCATGGTTAATGTGTTTTCCTCTTTCTGAGTCCAAACAAATGGTGCGATTTCTATCATCCCAGGGCCGATTAAGGTGTTTGCAACCAAATTTCGCCACTCCGTCGAGGTTGAGTAGGACGAATGAGGGCGAGATTCCTTCTGCATCGGATCCGCCCGAAGTTTCTTTACGAGGGGAGCATTGTTGATTCTGTCTTCTAGTGTGGCGGATCTCTCAGCATGAGAAGGGACGATTTCCGGCTCAACGGATCCCATTTTTTTTGGTGAATCTCAACGAAAGGACAAATGCCGACCGCAAATAACTGCTCTGGAAAAAAAAAAAAAGAAGAGATAAGTTAAATAATCTAATAAAAATGAAGGATAAGTGAGAGATATCTTGGCAAGTTATGTCGGACTTGCAGACCTAGGCTCTAAGCTTTTTTGCCCCCCAACAAAGATTTGAATCACCGAGGCTAATATCCCGGTGCCGGAGCTATTTTTACCCCGTGGAATTATGAGTATCAAGTCACGTGAATTGGTTTTATTATGTAATATTGCACAAGAATGAGCCAATCGCATGGCGTGGACAGGCGGATATCAGCGGGATACTTTTACTCTCAGGCAGGTGCTACTTGTATGTTACAAGTACTAAGCCCGTAGTTTTAAATACTCTTCTAGGTTTGTTCAATTTTGTAAAGTTGGTTTTGTCTGAAATAAAGATTATATTACCTAGTTTATTATGTAGAACGCAAATTCATGTTTAATAAACTCTTGCCTGTTTGTAGATTTTAAGTTGGGAATAATTTTATGTCTCAATTTTTGGAGCAATTTCATAATTCTTCAGCGTGATTCTTTCGCACTGATGTAGATAATTTACCGCAAAGTAAAATTTCCGTTCCAGAAGTTAGCATTACTACTACCTTAGAACCACACTGCAGCATTATGGCGGCTTCATGCAGTCAGGATTACGCTACCCCCCCCGGATCTGGGCGCTGACCTGCCCCGGATTTCTTATGGTCTAGTGCTGGCTACCGTATTGTGCGCACAATGATCGTGGAAGCATGGATGCAATGCTGTAAGGCCTTGTGTAAATGGGTGCATGAGAACCAATTGTTCTATCATTCGGAACTGGTGCAATTGTCATCGAGGAACTTTCTCATTGGCACTGACACTTTGGAATAAATGATTCTAAAGCGAGGATATAGCTACTTGACCTCGTTCGTAAGACGCGTCACACTGTGTTTTCTGTCCTTTGTTCTTCACTTTCACAAGTTATCTCTCAAGCTATAATTGCCATGATCTCCCGGACATCATCCCAATTCTGAATGTCCGTGATTAATTCAATTAACTTGGCGGTCCTTTCCATACCATATACCGGTTCTGCCAGGCCTTTGAATTTCCCTGTTAGCGTTTCATAAGTGATAGGATTTGCTGGTTCCCCCGTAACCTCTGTTTGATGGATAGACCCCTTCGTCTGAGTTCCATCAGCCCAGTCTACCGTCAACCAAGTTGCCAGACCCACTATCTGGTTGTCTGCTACAACCGTGGTCCGACTCGAAAGATCATAAACCTCTGGGTCTGTTAAGAGATCGTAGACTGCCAAGCCAGCTTGATTTCCCTTGAGCCAAGCTGTTGCAAGTTGATAATAGATACTAAATTGTGCATCAACTGTATTTTTTGGATGGATCTTATTCCCGACTGCCGCTCCTACAATTGGATAAATAGCGGAGGATATCCCGATGGTGAACCGTGACACGGCGGTACGTTTTCCATCTTCAACAGTCTTGGTCGATCTCATTTTAGTAGCAAGATCAATCGCACCATGAGTTGCTCGGCAGCCAGGATATGGTTTAATTGCGGTAGATGAATGGCACCACTGCTGGCCCAGATCATCTATCAAACCAGTAACCATGCCAGTTGAACTGTAACTGTGCAATAGCCCAAACTTCCCCTCAACAGGCTTGGCTGCTGCCAAAACACCTCCTTCAGCCATGGAAAGGCTCAAGAAGGCATTGTGAACCGCAAATCCTGGATGAAGCCTCTTGTTCCATGATCCATTTTCAAGGTACTGCATTGAGCCAGAAGCCAAGGATATAGCAATACCGAACGCTGATTCAATTGTTTCAGGCCCAAGGCCTCTAATTTTCCCTGCAGCTGCCACTGCACCAAAAATACCCGCGGTACTGGTGTTATGAAAACCACGCTCATATGCCCCGCGCGAGAGAGCCTTACCAAGACGGCAGGTGACCTCATACCCTACTGCAATAGCAGCTAAGAGCTCTTTTCCATTAGACCCAGATATCTCCGCCTGGGCAAATGCAGCCGAGATAGCAGTTACACCGGGGTGAAGCGAGCCTTCCTGATATGTATCGTCGAAATCAAGAGAATGGCCAAAGGTAGCATTGAGGAGCCCTGCAAATTGGATAGAATAACCGTGACCCTTGTTGAAGATCGTAGCTTTGCCGCGACCAGGACTCTCGCCGAAGAAAGCCTGAAGACCCTTGAATATTGGTGCTGAAGATTCGCAGTTCTTCTCACCCGCTATACAGTTTCCGAAATAATCCAAGATAAAGAGTTTAAGGTTATCAACCACTTTTTCAGGCAGTGACTCATATGTTGTAATTGCTGCGAACTGAGCAAGTGCCTTTGTCACAGCTGGCTGTGATATTGTGTTACCATTTTCGCCGTTGGCAGGACCATCCTGATTTCCATTGGATGTCATGTCTCTCATTTACAGAGCAGAAAATAATATACCCCGCTGATTTCAATAGCGATCATATATTGTTGTAATCATTAAACTGGAATTGTGTTGCGTTGTCTGCAGGATATATACCATAAGAGCTACGAGAGCGGACCGCAACGGATCTTGACCGGCCCGGCTTTACGCCCGACGATCCCAAACATTGCGTGTTGAACTTTAAATAAATACACATTGCCATAACTGTGCATAAAAGAAACGCGCATCTTGTACTGAGGTGATGATTTCTGCTAGTATATCAAAATAGTCCCGAAGATAATGAATGATACAGCTTGTTCAGATGGTGTAAAGTATCATGTCTGTATTGTGACTTTTGGCACACCGCTTACCTAGAGACAGAGTCATATTATCCTGCGCCGATCCTTGTTAATTCAACACACTGAGAACAAATCTGGTATTGCTACATATGATCAATGGTGTCTGTTCATTGTTCATACCTAATGTGCAATTGGCCCCCACTATGAATATGTGGGCATGTTTTCGTTGATTGGATTTATTAAATTTTATCCTCAAGGGCAAGGTTACTCTAATCCTATACTGCCATCCATACCGGGCATTAGCCATGCCGCAAGCCCAGTATCCCACATCCAATTTACACTATCAAGGTCGCCTCCAAATGTTGGTGAACCGCTTCTGGTCGCGGAGCTCTTACCGAGTTCTGTTAAAGGAGTCGTGCCTCTAGGGAATGCTCTGTAATGATCTGTTACACTTGTCAGAAATTGAACGGATTTATGGCTCGTAGGTGCGGGAATATACCTAAGTCTGTAGTAGATGAGGCTCTGTCCTTGCTACATTTTCTACGCCACATCCACAAAGTGTCGTGTAGGATACTAGCACTTAATCGCGTCTTTACATTTATTCTCGGAGGTTCGCCTTTGATGGTTGAAGAAGCTTGATGCACAACCCATAACTGGCTGAGGATACTGGACGCACGTCCTAAGTTGTCGTTATCTTGGAGGGAGCAGCGACGTAATAATCTTATAGAAGCATTGAAGTTTCGTTTGCCACATTCAAAGTCTACGAGACTTGAGTAGCTCGAGTTGAGAACTTTCATAAGGATGATTGAAGCAATTACCAGCATCCGATACGTGGAAACAGGAGTGCAGACCACGAACTTCGGGTTAGAATCTGCGATAAGGATCTTTTGGATAAACTCAGAAGCTGTTTCATACGCTTTTAAGAGTCCATTTTTATACTCTTCTGGTTGTCCCGAGCTGAAGAAGTAAAAGCTTCGGATGTGGAGTCTGGTAAGACACTGCGTTATCTGATTCCATACTGGAGTTGCTTTAGCCATGTTTATTGCATGAGAGTTATTCTACTAACACGAAGGATTTGGACCAAAATCATTAGATAATGCGTCGAATTCTTCTTCAAGACGCCGCATAATTTGGAGCCGATCAGTATCGCTGGGAGGACCCAATGGATCGTGGAGATTTTCAGACATAATCGTACTAACTTGGGTCGAATAGCGAGTCATAACCAAGTCAAAGTGTAAGTCTTCAGGAAGGAGATACACGTTTTCCATTTCGCAGGCACGACTGATGATAGGATCGAGTTTGAATATCGACTCTTGACCAAAAGTTGAGGTTATCCTCGAGTCTATATCAGTGCCCACAACTTTTAAAGAACCCTAGTAGCTGCATGGCTCACCTTTGACCTGTAATATAACAGGCTGCCCATATTTTAACGGCATCTCGGACGCCCTTTGGGCTTAGTCTGCTATCAACTCGTGAAAAGTCTTGAATATTTTCTGGTCGATGGAGCCCCAGTTGTAATGCGGCACTCTTAGCCGCGGATATAAGCATGAAAGATGCATCTGTCCACATAGAAGATGTTGGAAACGACCATGTGCAAAGCAGAATTATTGCCTCAATCATTGCAGGTGAGTGTGGAAGCGTACCAATAGTCTTCCAAGCTAGGGCTGGAACAGACTGTGAAAGGCTGCTCAGAAGCGTAGGCTCGTCATCATATCGGCGGCATGCGACACTGATGATTGACCAAAAGAGAAGGATTGAACGTGAGTAATACTCATTAGGCGACAAATCAGAATTTAAGATGTTGAGAAGCGGATTATAGTCATTGAAATATCTGTAATGAAATGATATAAGCTCGGGGTCGACTGGTTTAAGAGTCCAGGATTACCCTTATCTAACATACAGTTGAAATAAGGTATCTATCTGTCCGGGTGTTAGACATAACGCATCCAGGGATCGACTGACTGTTGGATTATGCGGGTATGGAAGCTCTCCAGGCGTAGGCAATTCCTGAAGCGAGGTATCCGGGAGTGAGTAATAATGCAATACCGTTGGCGGCATACAGGGTTCACGGGCTGTATCTTCGAAGGAATGAGTGACTGCTTCCGATATGAGTGGGCTTGAGAGATCTGGATGGACGGGTTGAGTTATATGGAAGGGGACTGAAGTTGGCACATCTAGACCGGCAGGTCGTGAGCGCACATCGGATTCGGTTGAGCTTAAATTACTGCTTCTTGAATCGGTGAGCGAATCAGGCGAGAGGCCATTCGCTTCGACCACTGATTGTAGGCGTTGAAGCTGTTTTGCAAGATCCTCTAGCTTCCTTAGGATTCATTGTTAGTTCTGGCAGCAAGGTTAATTATCAAATTAGACGTACGTTCTCTTGGCAACTCTTTTGTACATGACATCCATATGACATTCTTGGGATGTTTTGCGGCATCTCGAACATGGTATGGACCTGTCGCTTGTTGCATCGCATCGTGACTGTAATTAAGTAAGGATGGGAACTATTTCGCAAGGTGGCAATTGTAAACCAGTTTTAGACTTTCGGTTTCTGCAGGTATATTGCGAGTAATCTTTGTAGGACGCGCTAGAGTGGAGATCGCCTTGCATGCCGGCTTAAGGCTGAATTAGATGGAGCTTACCTTTGCTTGTCTGCAAGCCCTGCATGCCATCCGATTTAACTTACGTTGTCTCCGAGGTGCCACTGCAATGGTAGGAGCGCTTTGAAGTCCACCATGAGCTTGGGAATCTTTCAAGGACTGCGCCTCCACAATCCTACGTTCCGTGCTGACATTCATCACTTCCATTGTTGCATCCGTAATCAGTGCCACCACTTCGTTTTCCGATTTGATGTATTACCGGACCGGTAGAGCAAATAGATGAGGTGCAGGAGTTTGAAGTCCGTCCGGGGGAGTATTATAAAAGTGGCCGAAATCTGTTCCGGCGATGGATGGGAGGCGCTAGAGACTTCGGAGCGGTTGCGGCCTTTGAAACCAGCCAATTGGGGTCGCGGAGAAGATCATCTGGGGAAGAACGCGGGGGTCCAATGACAAACTGGACCGGGACCTAGGGACCATCTCAACTGGAATTTCGGATCACCTAAGATGGATGTCCGCTCCACGGGCCGCTATCTATCAATTGTCACTCTCCTATATTTAAACATGACAGTATCGGAACACTGAGATGCAAATATATCAGAAGTAGATATTTCAACCAGACCGAGCAATTGCCTTTTCCAACCAAAATTTCTATTTTGTTGAAAATATGACAAGTGTTATCGACAGAGAGTTGCCTGCTGAGAAGGAGGATGTGACCTATGTGGAGAATGAAGAATCTATGCAAGGGAATGAAGAAGCTGGACTTCAAGCTCATGAGCACGTGTCAAAAAGAGAAAAAAGATTATTGCTGAAGCAAGACCTTACCCTCCTTCCATTGCTATCGGGAGCTTATCTCTTCGCCTATATGGTCAGTCCTCGAAGTTTCACTTTTCAAAGAGTCATGCTATTAACGGCTGACAGGATCGCACACAAATTGGAAATGCTCGAATCATGGGATTACAGGAAGATTTACGCCTCACCAACAGACAGTATTTCAACTGCCTCATGATGTTCTGTATGTATATGAGAGATATTGGGGGACACTTAAGATTCACATTTAAACTAAAACTTCCGTAGTTGTCGGCTACATGATTATGGAATTACCTTACGGTTTGGCTCTGCGTGTGTCGAAGCCCGCATACTTATATGGATTCTCGGTTTTGGGCTTTGGCGTGTTTTCGGTTTGTGTAGCTGCCACCAAAAGTTATGCACCTCTCATGGTAATCCGCCTCCTTGTGGGATGTACCGAAGCAGCTATCCAAACCGGTTTTGTATACACCTCGCTTTGGTATAAGCCGAATGAGCTTGCTGTGAGGAACGGTATCTTCTTCGGATCAGCACCACTTGCAAGTGCATTTACCGGCTTAATAGCGTACGGAGTTCAAAAGGATATGAATGGACAAGATGGATTCAAGTCTTGGCAATGGTTATTCATTATTGAAGGGATTCCAACTATTGCATGGGGATTGCTGATGCTGTTCTTCTTGCCATCTTTCCCAGAGAATGTGGTCCATGATGGTAGCGTGATCTTTAAACATGAAGAAGAGCGCCAACTCATTCTCCAAAGAACACTAGCTGGTGAGATAGCCTGAGTCTATTATTAAGACGCCCTTGTTGTCCTTATGCTAACAGCGCGCGAAGCCCGGAACGTGACGCACGCAAAAATCCAACCGTTCCAGGTATGGGTAGCTCTCAAGGATATCAGGAGCTGGCTTACTTGTTTCTTTATTGGCGCACCAGCACTATGCGTAGCAGCATTCGGTGCATTCCTGCCTACGTTTATTTCGGAATTTGGGTTCAATACATGTGAGTCGAGCAAATAATAATTGAGACCCTAGAACATGAAAGCCGTAAAATGCTCACTGGCTGTCACATAGTGAACACACAACTTTTCACCATGATTCCGTATGCATTTTCGTTAGTCACACTTGCAGCGGTCTGCTGGGCATCTGATCATTATAAAGTCCAATGGGTATTCGTCATTGGATCCCATATCGTCTCAATCATCGGTTTTGTTATACTGCTCGCAACGACGAACCGTATTGCACTAATTGCTGGCACATGTTTCGTTGCTTCTGGGGCCTATGCTGGCGTAGTCATGACAGCAACTTGGAATATAGTTAACCAAGGTGGCTATACGAAGAGGTGTACGGTGGGCGCAATGGGACAAATCTTTATACAGTGCTACAGCATAATCTCAACGCAGATTTTCACTAAACCTCCACGATTCTTTATGGGTCATGGAGTGCTATTAGGGTTTACAACACTTGGTCTTTTTGGAGCCACGATTAATTATATAATCATGAGAAACAGGAATATTGCAAGGGATAAGAAGGCCGAGGAGCTGAGAAGGAGTGGAGAAGCAGACCCCGATGCAGGAAAAAGCTTTGAGGAACTGTGTGATTTCCATCCCAATTATCGTTATGCATTGTAATGGTAGCCTGCGTGGAAGCCTTTTGGATATAATCGGAGTTATGCAACTCAGGTTGTTAGCTACTCGTGTCTATTTGTTTACGTGATACTATCATTTTGCAAACGCGATAGTATCAGAATCCCTTTGGTAAGATACTCAGATAATTAATACACATTCTGGAATCAAACGGAACCCTGATATTAAAATGTAAATTGTACGGCGAAAAACATATTTGAAGATGGTTCATATCTTGTCGATCTTAATTCTATTATCTACTGCACAAGCTCTCTGTGTTTTACTCTGTCTTGCAATGGCAAGTCCAATGATAGACTGCTCCGGGATTACAAACGCAATAATATCATAAGAGGATAGTCAATAGTGCTCATGGGTTTATACTGGGATAAGGATTCCGTTGTTAGCATTACCGGCATAGAATAGCCTGATTGGTATTCAACAAAATTTATAAACACACAGCGCATGGCAGCTTAATGATAACATGATTGTCCACTGAATTTTAGCGTCAAGTATCAAAGAAATACCATCACCGTTCTACGGATTTGGATATTAATACTGTAAGTCCTCTGCTAAATTACCAAAAGTCCAAAGATTTTACACGTACCCCTCAGCGTAGTCCTTACCGCAGGTCTCAATGTAAGATATTCGGCAGAGGCAACCTTTAACTTATCCCAACCCGATACTTAGCAATTTAATGGGTGTTTTGTAGGTGAAAAGAAAAAAGCGATCATTCATTGAATATGATTAACTACGCATGATTCCCATTTTGGAAAAGATCCTCTTTACCATCCCACACCTCTTCTGGTACGTAGAAATTTCCATCCATTATCCTTCTAGATGTACGTATAAATGCCAGTACGTTGAACTCAGGCTTTTCTAGAGACAGGGTGGGGCATCTTTTGCCATCAACGACTGCTTCTACCCAAGCTGGCATGATCCCTAACGGATGTGATATCTTCAAAGCCTCATCATCCAGAGCTTTTTCATGTACTACTCGATTGACAATTGAGCCTTTGATTCTGCTACAGCCTGCAGTGCATGTTGCGCCAGTACCAGCCATGCTATCGTGACAGGCATTGTTTAGTAGAAGTCTGGAATTGAGATGAGCGTCGGTCACGTCCTCTGAAACGGAGCTAACCATAACGACAAGTGGTAGTATCGGGGCATCCTCATCAACCTTCCTCCAGTCCTTACACATTCCCAAGAGATGTGCAGTTTTCCCCCGCAGCTCCTTTGCTAGTGCAATTGTAACAGTATTATTAGAAATCTCGGTTGCACTTTCTGTGCCTGTGATTCCCATATCGTTTGCATGAACGAAGACGCAGAGGTTTGCAAGATCGCAAACAGTAACTTCAACATCTTTCTCGCCAACTGTTAATTTATCGATAGCATGGTTGGTTGGCAACAATCCTCTCCCTAGAGTTGCTCCTATAGTCTACGTTTGGTATGTCAGCAAGCCAAGCACTGAAAGCGTATATCGCAAGGATACATACGTTACGGAAATCCATAAGAATCGGAGCTCCAGTGCCAGGGACCGCTGCAATCTCGAAGTTGCCTCTGGAGATGGATTTACCAGACTTCTCATCCACAGGAACATGCGCTATGAGCAATTTCTTTGTGCCAGTTTGCCAGATCCTCACTTCCCGAGCCAGGAGGTTCTGATCCACACTGTGGCCTTTTCGAAATGGTTTTTTGATAAGACCTTCATCAATTGCGAACGGACCAACACCTGAGCTGATGTTCCCACAATTGCCACCATAATGGATGAGGTCCTCCGTAACCGCAACTTGTGCAAAGGTGTAGTCAACATCCGCATCTTCGCGATCTGAAGTTTTAACAATGGCAATCTTAGACGTCACTATTCTCGTGCCACCCATGCCATCAATTTGAATTGGGTCAGGAGTTCCCATAATTCGTTTGAGAAGAGCATCTCTTAACTTCCCAGGTGGAGGAATATCATGTTCCTTGAAGAAAACTGCCTTGCTGGATCCTCCTCGAAGGTATACGCCAGGTACAGTGCTCTGCCCAAAAGACATCTTCTTAACAATAGAATCGAAACTTGTATATTATGTAGTGGTAGAATATTATAAATGTACAATTATTTGAGAGACTTTTACGTAGATAAATATGTATGTTCTTGTAACTTTGATGTTGTGTCTGCAACCGGGCCGCTTGCTCACCAATTCCGTTCCTCGGCCCTGCATCTATCGGGCCGCTTTTGCGTCAACTCCGGTGCCATTTACTTCTCCGCTTTCTAATGTACACCAACCAGATTTCTCAGTACGAAGGCCGCTTGACTGTTGCCACGACAGATAATCACGTTCTAGATATCTCTTTCAGCTATTCTACTGGCGTATTGCTCTGACGAACGACAAAACTTCCCAAACTCTAAACCATCTTTCCAAAGTCTTAATCCACAATGATAACTAAACCAGTGCTCTCAGCAGTAGCTCGACTTCGAGCTCTGCTTGCAGATAAATCAAAAGTGTTGGTCTGTCCAGGCGTCTTCGATGGATTGTCCGCAAGAATCGCATTGCGAGAAGGATTTGACTGCCTATATATGGTTTTCATCCCATCATCATCACCACGAAAGAGTCGCTAAGTTTGAAATAGACAGGCGCAGGAACGACAATGTCAAAATTAGGAATGCCGGATCTGGGAATTGCTTCATTGAATGATATGAAAGACAACGCTGCTATGATTGCTGGGCTTGATCCTTCTGTTCCTCTGATTGCCGATGCAGATACAGGATTTGGTGGTAAGTTATGACCCTTAACCGGTACCAATAAATTGGAATGCTGCTTAACCATCTAGGTCCGGTGCTGGTTGGACGCACAGTATCACAATACATGCAGGCAGGCATTGCAGCACTTCATCTTGAAGATCAGGTTCAGAACAAAAGATGCGGCCATCTTCGAAACAAGGAGCTTGTATCTGAAGAAACATATCTGATGCGAATTCGAGCTGCAGTAAACATGCGAGCACAGAGACCTGGAGATATTGTTATCATTGCACGATCGGATGCATTGCAGTCTTTAGGGTTTGACGCAGCCGTAGAAAGACTTAAGAAAGCTGTTGAAGTTGGAGCGGACGTGGCATTTTTAGAAGGCATCGAATCCAAGGAACAAGCCCGAAGAGTTTGTCAGGAACTTTATCCAACTCCCGTTTTGTACAACATGGTTCAAGGCGGAATATCACCCAATCTGACTGTTACAGAAGCTCAGGAGATAGGGTTTAGAATAATGATATTTCCTTCTATCTCTACAAGAGCAGTCATTGAAGGAGTTAGTAGATCGATGCAGTACTTGAAAGAGCATGGAGGTCTCCCAGAGTCAACCACAAAGCCGCGAAACGGGTTTTCAATATGTGGCTTGGACCAGATTATTGAATTTGACATCGCTGCTGGGAGCAGTATGTACAAAAACGGAGTGTAGAATATATCCTGTGCAGAAATTTGACTCCTTTGCTTCAAGATGATGTGGACTTTAAATCGCAAAGCATAAACTCAAATCCCAACACAGAAATCTGGTTTATCTCTAATGGAACTTATCTACGAGTTGGTTATCCTATGAGGGATGGTTTCTACGTTTATCTGCGTCCATTTCAGCGAAGTCATAATATGGACCTCGTGGACTTTCAAATGGAAAGAAAATTGGAAATAAGGGGCCCCAAATCATATCATAAGATGTTCCTGAGATTCCATAATCCATGAAATCTTCCGCTCACGCATGAACACTCATTTAAGGAGCGCTTAGGAATCAAATTACAGTCAGGCATTCCGACAAAGTTGGGTTGTATACGAAGATATTCAGCATGCCAAAAAGGAAATCGCTTTAACACAGTTTCGGTTAGTTAGGACAATAACTGAACGATGAGATTTGCTTGTGCGACGGTCATGATAGGATACCTTGAATGTGACTTAGCAGAGGCAGGAGTTGAGGTTTCCATCTCCCTTAAGTTTTCATCAAGCCGAGTAAGTATCTATCTATTCACTTGGTACGCGAGGATCTTCGTAGCCGCTGACCGATTTTTCAAACAACGGACCATCACACGGGTTCAAAGACACGTACAAGACCTGAAGGAATCCTGCCATGGCTTGAAATCCTCGAATCTCACCTTGGGTCGAAAATCATGCTCGAGCAGTGCACTGGACACTAACACCGTGAAGATAATGAGCTTGAAAGTGGGCCCACAGGCTCAACCATTGGCAAGCGGGGTAGTGGCCGACCAGGAGTGGGGATCGCGACTGATAAGGATATACATGGCATCGGTGGAATGATTGTTGGAGTACGAATCATCATCTTGAAAGAAAAGGAAAAAAGCTACGCAGAAACAAATAGGTATGTCTGGATCGGAAGAATATCAAGTGTATAAGCTCGGAGATTTCAAGACGGATTCGGGTGAAATCATACCAGATGCCCAGATCGCCTATAAGACCTTCGGCGACTCCAAAAACCCAGCGATAATCTATCCTACCTGGTTCTCAGGATGTAAGCTCATTCATCTGAATTGAAAATTTGTACTGCTCTTTTGAGTAGCTGATACCTCATATTAAATCAGTAATACGCGACAATGAATGGTTGATTTCCACTGAGCATGAAGCGCTCAATCCTTCAAAATACTTCATCGTGATCCCAGCAATCTTTGGAAATGGGCAGAGCACTTCTCCTTCTAACACTCCTTCTCTCCGTTCTTCCTTTCCCGTAGTCACGGTGGCTGATAACGTGCGCGCCCAATATGCCTTAGTTACTGAACACCTGGGAATCAAGCATGCTCGGGCGNGTACTAGGCTGGTCGATGGGCGGAGCCCAATCATACCAATGGGGGGTCTCATACCCTGATTTTATGGATGTAATTGTCCCATTTTGTGCTTCTGCAAAGACGGCTCTGCATAACAATGTGTTCTTGGAAGGAGAGAAGACCGCCTTAGTAGCTGCAAGGGGCGGCAAGAGTGCCGGCGTCGGCAAAGGGGTGTCCTATGGAGCAAACAGCGTCGCTGCTTGGAGTGAGGAGCAGAAGGATGCTGGACTGAGGGCTTTCGGACGAGGCTACGCCGGGTGGGGGTTCAGTCAGGAATTTTATCGGAAGAAGTACCATGAGAAGTACTACGGGGCAAAAGATTTGGAGGATTTTCTAGTCAACTTTTGGGAGAAATGGGCTTTAAGCAAAGGTAAGACAAGCGTTATTCATCGATATTGAAATCTTATAAAGGGATTAGCCTAATTGACCCCATAGATCCCGACAATCTCCTAGTCATGCTACGAACCTGGCAACTTGGAGACGTATCTGCCTCCTCCAAATTCAATGGCGATCTGCCGGCTGCTCTACGCAGCATCAAGGCCAAAGCTCTGATCATGCCAGGTAAAACAGATCTATACTTCCCTCCAGAAGATTCCGAATTTGAGGTTGCGAATATGTCTCCCGGAGTAGGGACTTACTTGCCCATTCCGAGCATCTGGGGCCACTGGGCCGGCGCAGGGGGCAACAAGGAAGATACAAAATTCTTGGATGAAGCTATCGCCAAATTCTTGAAGGAGAATGAGATCACCACCAAAATGGCAAACATGTCTGTTACGTGATGAGGTTTGATGTGCGAAGGAAAGGCTGAGCATTGTTTCAGCACGAATTACTTATCCAGCTGCCCGATCAAAGGAGATAGGCTATCGTTGAAAGTCAAAGTCACCAATATTGTAATGTACCCTTTTGTAGCTAACAAGCTAAACATACTACCGCACTTTTCAAACTTCAAGCCCTCTGTAACTTGGTTACACTTCGAGGCAGGCACGATGTTTGTGTGCAGGAACCGTGTCTACTCTCTCAAGCTGTCTTATCACATCTAATTTATTATTCCAATTGACATTGACGGTTTGAGTGTGAGCCCAAAAAATTTCGGCATTTTGGCCGTACACGACCGATTAACTTAATTATGATTTAATTTTACAGCCTTTCATAACTTTTTGATATTTTGCTTTTCTTGCCCCCCTTTTTACCTCCTCTCAGAAGCAAGCTCTTCTGAGCTGACAGGCAATTTATCCTCCGCACCTGTTGTGTCCTTCTGGAATTCGTGCTGTGGCTTTCCGACGTACTCCTCTGGAAGATCTTGTCTCGTGCCAAATGCATCCGAAGTGGCCTCACCGGTGACTTGCGAGCTCCTTGGGAGATCACGTCTCTGATGTGGGACTGGATCTCCTGCCTGTCCCGCGAGTCCATGTCCCTCCTTCTGACCCTTTGCCGCTCCGCTGCCATGCAGTTCTCGGCTAGTTTGTCCCTGGGTGGGACGATTCCAGTCGTTTTCTACATCCTTGGAGGTAGCACCTGGCAGAATGTCACCGCCACTTCCGCTAATCTCGTCGAGGTTGGAGGCCTCGTCGCGGCCCGGGACCATGTTGGTGGTGTTGGGGCGGAAGCTGCGATCTTGTGGAGCGGTACCTGGTGGTAGTACCTCGACGTGGGACTCGGGATGGGCTTCGTTGCCCACCTTGGTCTTCATGTTGTGCTGCGGGAGAAATTAGTTTCTGGAATGGCAGTCAAGGTTGAAATAAACGAGGAGTTTCAAAACGTACTCCATGGTGGTGCATGGGCTCAGCGGGAGGGATTGAGCTGTGGAACTCGCCCTGGTTAACGACGGAATCGGGGTTTGCAGACATGATGGTGAGATTGAATGAGGAAACCAAAATATTAGACAGCAGCTAGGTGGAGAGTATGAAATTTCAATTGTTCTATGACGAGGAGTTGCTGATGAGATGGTTTATAAGTTGCGGAAGCTGCTCTCGTGACATTTATATGGAGAGCTCCTGGGATGATATCAGACTCTATCAGAAGCTTTGCTGCTGACGTCAAACCCCTGTTTACGTCACGCTCTTCGAGATCCATCGACTCCATGGCCCTGCCAGGGAAATGATTGCCCTCAACTGGGAACTGAAGCGGTAGGATGAGACATCTGCACGACATTTAAACGGTCCCAGTTATGGAAGCAGTCCAGCAAATGTGACCATATAGTGTTGACCAGCTATTGCGATCCAAAGGCGTGGGCGTTGCTAAGTCAGCAAAAATTCTACGTTTTCGCGCAACTCACCGCCGCTTTTAGACTTCACAGCCATGCGGGGCCTAAAAGCCAAAATCGGCAACAAATGCGATGGACTAACATTGCTTTGGGGAGCTGGACCCGACTGGCACAAGCAGCGAGTTACGAGGTACTACTAGTAGTATTGCAATTTGGAATCGGATGGCGGTATTTCGGAGAGATTCGCGACATTCCTTTCGGGACGCTCGATTAAGATTTGTGAAGGGTACCTGTATTGCAGAGATCGCAGGCATCGCAGGCGGGAGAAAGCAGGTCTGAGCCCTTATCTCTTGCGCCCTGGGGCATGATTTCCCACCATGAGCATGAGCCGTGGAGTTGTTCAAATGATACGTTGTCTTGATTAGCATCGCGCCCTCCACTTGACGGCCAGCCGGACGTTGCCCGCGGCGATAGCGACTTTAGCCCTCGCCACTTCAATAAAATCTCCGTAGCTGTATAATAATTTTCCATGCGAGACTCTTGCTTCTCATCACACAGAGATCGTTTTCCTTCGAATCTCTAGTCGCCTCGAGCGCAAACCGAGATATATCTGGTGGTTAGAATCCAGCTCTGCCACGGGTATTGATTGGTATTTGATTCGCGCAGTTGCCCTTCACCATGGACGAAACCCAGCCTTTGCTGGCACAGATCCACGAGCCACCACCGCAACCCACGGTAGCTCGTCCGCTGGTCGACTTCGACCCCAATGGGGACCCAGAAAACCCTATGGATTGGCCCAAGGCTTACAAGATGGGCGTGGTAGCTCTACTCGCCTTGATGGCCTTTACAGTGTAAGCTGCAACTCTCATTATTTGTACCCATCATGATTTTGGTGATTTGTCACAAGTCGCTAAGCGGTGGAATCCAGAACATTCACCTGTATCGGCATTGTTCCCGTTGCTGAGCGCATCGTGTTCGATTTGGACGGCCGAGAGAGCAAATCAGCCAGTATTCTCCTGGTCACGGTTTGGGAGCTCGGTGAAGCTGCTGGGCCACTGTTGATTGCGCCCCTCTCCGAAATCTATGGACGCTACCCCGTCTTCATCGCCGCCAACAGCCTTTTCATCCTCGGCATCTTCGTAGCTATTTTCAGCCAGACGGCGAACGTCTTCATTTTCGCCCGTTTCTTGACGGGACTTGCTGTCGCGTCCAATGTCCTCAATCCTTCCATCATTGGCGATATGTTCCCCTCAGAGCAGCGGGGCTCGGCCATGTCGCTCGTGCTTATGGCTCCACTCACAGGAGGCGCCGTAGGACCTGCCGTCAGCGGTCTTATCGCCGAATCACTGGGCTGGGAGAAGATTCTGTGGATGGGTGCAGCTCTCGCCATTATCTGTGAGATAATGTTTTTTCTCCTCCTGCGAGAGACTTACAAGGTTCCCATTCTGCAACGCAGGGCCGCTCATCTACGGAAGGAGACCAATGATGAGTCTCTCAAATGCGCATATGACGGTGAAGCCCCGGGAACTGAACTGTTCTGGACTACCTTGGGAAGTGCGATTAAGCGCCCCCTTACTGTGATGCTTGATTCGACCGTGCTACAGATCCTATCATTTTATGGCGGATTGGTTTTCACTTTCTTCTATATCATGGCCACGACACTTCCAGGCATCCTGACTGATATCTATGGTTTCTCCCCGGCTTTGACGGGTTATTCCTTTTTGACTTTCAGTAAGCTACCCAATCCGCTGAGTGGTGACGAACAGGACTGACCTCAAAAACAGGTATTGGCTCGATGGGTGGAATCCTCGTTTGCAACCTCTACTTAGATCGCCTCTATGTCATGCTGGGGAAGTCAGAAGGGTCTCCGTACCCGGAATACCGACTACCGTTCATGATCGTTGGAGCAGCTTTCATGCCTATTGTTGTGGCCCTTTACGGATGGGCCGCCTATGCTCACTGGCCAGCTTGGCTGCTTCTCGTTATTGTCGCTGTGCTCGGCTTCTTCCTTCTCTTGATCTCAATTTCGCTGACTTCGTATGTCGTCGACTCCTTTGGGCTCTACTCTGCTTCTGCGATGACGATGGTTCTGATTGCTCGCTGCTTGGAAGGGACCCTGTTACCGTTAGCCATCCCCCCACTGACGGCGGCTCTTGGACTTGGATATGGCTTCTTTGTGCTGGCAGGTGTGTGTGTGGTGCTGATACCTCTGCCTTTGATGGTGATACGATATGGACGACATTGGCGGCAGAAATCCATCTATACGCGAAATGGCTAGTCATGATCCACAGTTGCTGTTGATGTTTGAAAGACGGAGTGGAATAAAATCATTACACACTAGCAGGGCGTTCAAGGGATATAAGGGTTTAGAAGTTCGATTAACAAGCATCAAGATATATAGATAAACCAACAATGAACCTATGTTCATGGCTAGCGCACTCTTAAGTATTCATATTTTGATAACTGTTGAAAGACCCTTGGCCGAAGACAATTGTGTAATCGAAAATATGTGAGAAATTTCGATTAATTAGAGAATCCTCCAGAATCTAACTAGTCGGCACTCCAGACCGGCGAGCTATTGCTCAAGGAGTCACCTGGGTTTGGATCCCCCAATATAATTTCTAGACGAGCGGTTGAAGAAGGGGGATGCTCAGATTCAGTTTTATTTAATGGGTTATATCTCCTCTGATCACCGCAAACTGCCCTATATCGTCGTATGATATAACTTAGAACATAAATCCACCCCTCCTCCAATTTCCCCGTTTCTACATAAGTGCTTACTAGTACTGTCTCACAATTCCAGATCTCGCACTGATAGAATGGAATCCGAAAAAGTAAGTTCGCAAACTTCTACTAAGCTCTTGGCTGAAAAGCTTTTTGGGGTGCGTGCGTGTGGGTCGCTGACGTGAAGAGGCTGACTAGTTCGCACCAGAATTGACGATTGAGCCCATCACACTCCGTAACAAGCTCTGTGATTGATGAGCTGGCCTCGGATTTACACACGCGAGATCAAGACTAGAGAGGGCAATGATCCATTCGGTCTTGCAAAGTTATCATTAGTACCTGTCCGCTTCACCCAAGAGGCAGGACAACAGGAGATTAGTGAGACAATGTAGTCCGCCGAAGAAGAGATAATTGATTCGATTTTTGAATAACAGCCGTCAAACGACAGTAAAATGAGATTGATGTTTGATCTAATTAACTCCATGGGAATATATCTGTGGGGTATCTGCAAGTCAAGCGCCATTAAGCCCTTAGTTAGTAGTCGTGCCGACCGAGGGGACTATGAATCTGGGGTACTCTGTTTTTTATGTGAGTTTGTGATCGTAGGCCCGCCTCGGCTTATTATCTGACGGTGAATATCGTTTGCTATTGGATAGATCTTCTTTCGCGTTTGAATCTGAGCGCGGACCTCGGACATACAATAGGGCCTTGACGTATCACTAATCACATTCGCGCTAACCTAACCGCGGGCGGAAATAAGTTTCAGGGACCCGCAACACACTATTCGCGTCAATGGTCATTAGCTGAACTATCAGCATCTTGAATAATATGTCTGAGCTAAGCTCGAGAAATAGCCCTGCGGCTGGGGCTGCTGGTAGCTCATTCTGTTCTCCACATAGTCCTCTATCACATATATTTCCGCACCCTGCTTCCCATGTCTTCAAATCTTCTGATGAACATCGCTGGTCAAAATGCCACTCACTTCAGCCCACCCTCCGCTTGATATTCCAAACGTAGATCTCTGGACACTCCTTTTTGGCCGGAGGGAGCTAGGCTTTTCAAATCAGAAAGGTAACACTCTTGTGATAGAGCTAGAACATACAATCTATATACTTACTCTTGAATCTTAGTCATCTTCACTGACGACACAACAAAACGCTCCCTCAATTACACCCAGATTAAAGCTTCTACCATCGCCTTCGGTCACGAACTAAAATATCAATTCTCTTGGAAAAAGGGTGATGTTCTTACAATATGTTCCCCGAACAACATCGACATGGCCAGTATGATATGGGGATGTCATTGGGCTGGCGGCGTGGTGAACCCAGTCAGTCCGGCATTAACTGAGCGGGAATTGGCAACGCAGCTAAAAGATGCATGCACAAAAGTACTGGTTCTCCACGATGCCTGTAGGGGGCTTGGCAAAAGAGCCGCAAAAGCTGCTGGCATACCTGAAGAGAATATTATTATGATCGGCAACAATGACAATTTCAAGAGACGATACGACTTAGACAGCCAAGGAAACCTTAGTAAATCAGTGCTTCGGCAAACGGAAGTGAATCCAGGCGATACTGCATTCCTAATGTTTTCGTCCGGAACCAGTGGAAAGCCAAAGGCCGTTATACTCACTCATCGGAACGTGGTTTCCAATGTCTTGCAGAGTGATTATGTATATAGAAAGAATTATGATCTAGCGACCGAGAAAGTTCTGGGATTCTTACCGTTCTATCATATCTATGGTATGCCATGTCACGGCTCGCCTCCATCCCATAGAGAGAGATGGATTCTCTTGCTAACTTTTCAATAGGCCTCATGGTTCTCGTACTCTTACCAGTCTATGAAGGTGTTCCGGTAGTTGTCATGCAGACCTTTAATCTTCAACGTTTCTGCGAGATTATTCAGGAATCCAAAATCACCAAAGCCTTCATAGTTCCTCCGGTGGCCTTGCTCCTTACCAAAGCACCGATAGTGAAAAATTATGACTTGAGCTCTGTACGCTCCTTTACTTGCGCCGCTGCGCCATTGGCGAAAGAACTCATAAGCACCTTCCATAACACTTTTGGAGTGCCAATAGTTCAAAGCTACGGGATTACAGAAGCTAGTCCAGCAATTACGATACAAGTTAGTACACTTGTTCCGTTTTGTCTGCTGTCGCTTTGTCATGGTAGGATCTACCGCTAACCTTATTTAGGATGTCGATCAAGCACAGATATTCCCTGGTTCGGTAGGAAGGCTCGTTCCTAACCTAACAGCCAAAATAATATCTTTCGACAGTGAGACGGAACTAAAACAAGGAGAAGCAGGTGAACTTTGGATTCGAGGTCCAAATGTCTTTTCTGGATACTATAATAACCCTACAGCAACACGTGATGCACTCACTTCCGATGGTTACTATCGGACTGGCGATGTTGGCTTTTTTGACAAGGAAAACAACTTTTATATCACAGATCGAGTAAAAGAACTGATTAAGTACAAGGGGTCACAAGTCGCTCCTGCTGAGCTGGAGGACCTGTTACTTTGTCACCCACAGGTCTCTGATTGTGCTGTTATTGGCGTCTACGATGAGACACAAGCAACCGAGTTGCCAAGAGCCTATATCGTCCTCACCCCAGGGGTCACTGAGTGTGAAGAATTAAAACAGGAAATTACAGAGTGGGTTAAGGAACGCGTAGCCCCCTTTAAACGATTAAGAGGAGGAATTATATGGTCGAAGGCTATCCCGAAAAGCCCCACAGGCAAAATTCTGAGACGAGTATTAAGGGACGCAGTAGGAAATGACAAAACACCTTTGAAGGCGAAGATATAGAGNAGTATAATATCTACTAATGGCTTTATTCCTGATATCATAATATATAGCTATCATTGTACGAATAGAATCGTTTAATTGCGCAATTCCGGATCGTCGCTACTACACGGATTACTGAGCTCTCGAACGCATGAAGTGAAAACTGCCGTGGATTCAGAATGCGTTATTGCTTTCAATGCATGATTGTTTTCGGCAAGGGTCTTGCGGCGGTATCTTCACCGTATATCCAGTACTCAGGCTAAGTGTTGCAAGCGTAAAGTGGCCAGAAGGTGTGGCTGATAGAAGACTCATCAATCATAAACATTCAATGTAGAACAATCACCGCAGGCGGCGGCTTACTATTCTAATTTAACTATTTATCAAACAAGTCATAATTTGTAGCTATAAGAAAATATGAATGAGAGGTATACCATTATTCTTCTTTTATAAAGATCTGCCCTTGCTGCATACTATTTACGGTTCTATGATAACCCCAGCAGTAGATTTCAATGCATTCCTGGCCAAGAGACAAAATGTGACAAGGATCAGCCACAAACCCTATTGGGAACAGTGCCATACATTAAACGCGATACCAAGCAGCTAGAATACTACACGGCTTCCAGTACACCCAATTGGAAAGCTCTCTCAACATCCACCCGTCGAAAGCCAGGGCAACTCCCTAAACAGATACCTCTCTGCACCAGTCCTGCGGTATGAATCAGCAAACTATTAACGATGGGAACAGCCAAGAAAATCCGGTAGAGATGATATGATAAACAATGGCAAAACATACGCTTAATAAATTTAGAGACATCAAATAACCGTACAGATGGAAAGGTAGACACATCACAGGTTGACAGATCTTTAGGATCACAACACATATCAGCATAATACTGGTAATCAGCTACGGCACCAGCTGCTGCTGCTGACGAAGATGATGGGGTGGACATGTCGGCTTGAGCTTTTACGCTTTCTAGCATATCTATCTCAGCCTTTTCTCGAGGTAGAGGGAGAACATCGCAGAGCGCGGAGTAGAACGACATATTTCCTGTAGCATATATTCCTTTCTCTTGGAGATATCCTTCAACATCATGAACATCAAACCAATCGCCGTCTAGCCCAAAGCGCCTGAGTACTTCCGAGCTATCGAGTGACTCATTTTGTCGATTAAGATTTGTGCTGGGACAGAGCATTGATATGGCATATAGGAAATCCGTCCTTGTCTCGTCGCGGATAATGTGTCCCTGCCCCTCCGATTTGATAAAAAGGGAAAATGTGGTGTTCCAATTCTTCGTCAGAACCACGTTGGAGGAGAGCATGGACGCGTGAAGTGGAAGCTTTCCTGTCAAAGACGGATAGGTTGAACCTTAGCTTTTCCACAAGTTCCTCTATGTCGATTGTTGGCCGCAATAATAAACGAAATATGTATTCTAAAGATGTGCGATGGAGTCTCCGAGCGAAGGAAGTCTTTTCGATACTATGTAAAGATAACTCCAAAGACCAGGCATCTTCTGAAAGGAGTGGATAGTTCAGGCTTTTCTCAGGAGAAAGAGGCTGGGCATACTGATTTCCAAGCATCGTGCTGATTCCTTCAATATTGAAGACATCGACTAGTGATTGACTTATTGTGTCTTGATTCGTACCGGTGTTAATCTCTCTTGTCGAGCTCTCAAGTTGATCTGGAACCTCCAGTACCGTATCTCTCCGAGTATGAAGAGTCTCATCTTGAGTTTTGTCGGAATCCAAGGTCATTCGGGTTCCGTATCTCTTCTTCTTTGAGCTTGGAATTCCGGATATCGGTGAAGCGTCGCTGGCAAACGAGAGCATCTTATCACGATTGCGCCGTAGCCTCTGCACCAGATATGGACGCTCTAACAGCAGTCCTGACTGCAAGACAGTATCACTCAAGGAAAAGTATAACCCGCTCATATGTTGGACCGTGAGTTGTAGTTACTGACCTGTTCACGAAGGGAGGAGAGTGCAGCATTCTTCTTCCGCCGATGTTCCCGCTGAGCTAGCCGGAGCTGCATACGGCGCCTCTTATCAAAGTTGAGCGTGGACAAAAAATAGTTATGGTACATGGTACACACCTCTATGGCATTGCTTACTTCATCAGTTTGTTGTAGCCCTTCTTTTCCGCTTTGAGCAGTCTTGCTATCAGCTGGAGCGACTTTCCAACGTCGGCTCTGCATGGAGAATCCTATTAGGTATCAATCTCCAATTCTCCGTCGTAGGCCGGGTCTGATCAAATACAGGAGTTGCGTACGACCCTAACGAAGTTGGAGTATAGAGGATGTGTCAGTCAATTGAGTCCTCTAGGTTAACCATTTAGCACTGCAGATAATTGTTCAAACTCCACACTCAGTGTTTGAAATAATAGCATCATGGCGCTAAGTCTAGTTAGGTTAAAATGTTGACTCAACATGTTTGATGATATGTTCACTAATCATCATTCCGCGATAGTATTTTAAAGGTCACCAATGCGAACCGTGGACCCGAAGAATGTTCCAGAGATTGAAGGGATGCTATTGGCTGAGTTGCTACCTAGCTTTGGACAATTCAAGATGCTGGACGAACTATTGGAGTCAGAACCTGAGAGGCATTGTCTTGCTCCCTTGTCTTCTATGCCATTTGTCAGTGTTGAGTCAACCTGAATGATGCATTTCTATAGCAGATTGCAAATTGTGATTCGATTATTTACCAACTTGGCCCACATTCTATACCAAAAAGGAAATGACATGGGTAATTCTTAATGTATTTCCAAGACACTTGTTTGTGTCTACATTTCACTCTCATTCTCTGTTAAAACGCATTCTCAGCATCATCGAGATTGAAGATTGTCCCACACCACCTGACGATATGAAACACTGCGCAAAGCTTTGTTCAGAAGCTAGAACATCCCTTGAACATGCCACAAAGGGTGACATTGAAAGAGAACTAGGCTATGAAAAGGACCTATCGACGGAGAGCGATAAGATCAGAAATAGCGACGTGACTCAGGAATTCTCCACCTCCTCCGCAGCCCCAAGTAATAGATTGGGATGGCCCGAAAGATCCTGAGAACCCGAGAAATTGGAAAATATGGAAGAAGGTTTATGTGGCAAGCGTCCCAGGTCTTACTTGTTTAGTGATGTACAACAACCCTTTACCAAATCTCAAAATTTTCTCTGCACCATTCTCACATGATACAGTACCTTTGCATCTGCCGTATACTCATCAGGTGCTGCAGATGTAATAGCAACGTTTAACGTTTCAGAGACTGCTGCCCTAGTTCCCTTGTCAGTCTTCATGCTCGGTATTGCTCTCGGCCCGGCGATCGGTGCTTCGATGAGTGAGACTTACGGGCGTCGGACTGTGTATTTAACCACATTACCTCTGTCACTATTATTTACTTTATAGGAAGCGGTTTTGCGAAGAACTTCGGCACCTTGGTAGTGTGTCGATTCCTTGCGGGAGCTTTGGGATCGCCAGTCGTGGCGGTCGGTGGGGGCACACAAATTGATATATGGCACCCGATTCAGTGGGGGTTGACAGTGAGTTTATTCATGGTTACTCCTTTCTTAGGACCTCCGCTGGGACCTGCAATCGGAGGATTTGTTGCTAAATACAAAGGTTGGCGGTGGACTCAATGGGTCATCCTCTTCTTCGGTTTGCCTGTCTGGATCTATACACTATTCCAGCCGGAAACATACGCAAAAGTGCTACTAAGGAAGAAGGCCAAGGAAGCTGGTATTGTTGTGCCCAAGTTTCCAATCTGGACCATCATCAAGACGACAACGACCACCACTATGATGTGGCCGATCCATATGCTTTTTACTGAGCCGATCGTTTTAGTGTACTCGTTCTATACTGCATTCAACTTTTCGGTCGTTTTCTGTTTCTTCGCTGCGTTTCCACTTGTTTTTCAGAGTGTGTATTGATTTTCTGATGGCTTAGCTGGAATTGTCTTTTTTGGCCTTGTTGTCGGGGTCATCTTAGCATGTGCCATCTTCATTGCGTGTGACCGCTACTTCTATGTGAGGAAAGTTGAAGATCTGAAGCAGTCCGGAAGCTCAGACACTACCTTACCTCCTGAGCTTCGACTTCACCCAGCAATGATAGGAAGCGTTTTGTTACCAATAAGTCTCTTCTGGTTCGCATGGACGGCGCAGAAGGATGTTCACTGGATCACCCCGATTATTGCGACTGTCCCATTTGGGTGTGGAAATCTGTTGGTATATGTAGGTTACACATGTGCCATTTATTATTTAAGATTTACTGATGCATCTAGTGCGCTGCTTCTCTTTACCTCGCGGACATTTATGGTGCTACGAATGGAGCATCAGCTTTAGCAGCTACTGGAATATGCCGTTATCTACTTGGTGCTGCGTTCCCACTATTCACTATTCAAAGTAAGAATTCTCCCAAGGTTTGTTGAAGTTGCTTACATGACTAATATACATCCAGTGTACGATAGGCTTGGTATTGGTTGGGCGACTAGTCTCCTCGGCTTTATTACGCTGGCTCTAATGCCGACCCCATGGGTACTTTTCAGATACGGCCATATTATTCGTCGAAAAAACAAGTATGCTGCTGTTATTTCATGAATATACTTAAGAAATAGACACTTTGACCAGAAGAGCTTTGTAATAGTTCATAAAGGTGTACTGAGAGGACGTATGAATTCCAGTTCCATTGCTTCGTGGTTCGTACTAGATATGGCATTCATTTGTATATCTAATCATCTTCTTGTCAACGTAGACTAGATAATATTCGCTTAGTAACCAGTGCCATCAAGCTCAGGTATTGGCCGTGAGAGCTATAACTCCTAGACGAATAGGTTTGGATATTGAACCCGCATAACTAATCCAGGACATTATCCCCCTTTTCATTTGCGATAACTCAATATAAGGGGATAACTATCGCAATGCCATTTTATAATCATATAACTCTCGATGCTCTGATATTGTTGTTGAGAACCAAGAGAAGTCACTAACAATCAAAGGTAAGCGGTCTTTTCGAAGCTGCTGCTTATCCAGCTTTGGACCTGTTTCTCATCGCGAGGAATAAATTTGACTTTGAATGGTTTAGGNCTGTGTAACCATGCTTGTCGGTACCGAATTGCATTCTATAGTATCAAGGATTGGCCTATCCTTCACGTCCGTTGTTTCACGAATGTGGAATGCAAGAACTAGACGAGCGAAGATAGTGTATAGTTCACGGTTCGCCAGATGAGCGCCAGCACACATCCGAGTACCGGCTCCATATCCATAGTGTTGAGTACCAGCGCCCTCTTCAGATATGCCCATGAAACGATCAGGGATAAACTCCATCGGTGATTTGAAGTGTTTACCATCGTGGTTGGCTGCCCACATATTCTGCATACGCAATCCCTCAGTCAAAGTCATTCCAAAGGAAAAATGAAATGTCATACCATCAGGAAGGGAGTACCAGCGGGGATAGTAGCACCCTTATATGTAATGTCTTTAATACTTTGTCTATTGAATGATAGGTTGAGAGTAGACCAGAAACGGAGTACCTCCTATATACTGAAATTAGTGATGAAAAGATAATGATAGCATCGCGGCTCGAAGACTGACCTTGACAAAAGACTGCATAAATTCCGATTTCTCTTCTATCAAGCATGCATGCCATGGATCTTCGTTGGGATAAGATTGGATAATCTCTTTATACATACGCTCTTGGATCTCTTGACCATGTGGGGAGGAAAGGTATGCAATTGTCATGTTGATATTTCCAGGTAATGTGTCTAGGCCGGCTGCAACCATAGTCAAGCAGATGGATTTCAGTTCATCTATAATTAATTAGAACTGAACCAAAGACGTATATAGTTTGCTTACTATCTGCTAGTTTAACCTCTGGATCCTTTAACACGTTACCAGCAATACAAGGGCGGTCCGTTCCATTAGCAATTTTTTCCTTAAGCTTATCCAGGAAGGTCAAAATATACTGATCGCGACGGGAGCGGAACCTGATCGCATTCTTCTTAAAGCCGGGCCAGATTCGAAGTAGTGGGATGTAATCCTGCCAGTTATGGGCAATTCCCCTGATATTGCCCAATTCTCGCTCGACCGCAACAACCTCATTCAATGTGTGATCGCGGACGGAGCCGTCAAGTCGAATGCCGTAATTTAGCGTCAAACTGATATTCAAAGAAAATCGCTGGAAATAACCGTTTGGGTCAATGTCGCTGCTGTGACTTGAATTCTGAAATAACTCATTGATGCTTGCAGTTGATTCGAGGTCGATGAATGGGAGGTAAGTCTGGACTGCCTGCCTATTTAGAGCGGTTGCCGCTGCTTTACGGGCTCTTTTCACTGAATCATTCCATGGTGAAGTCCCCAGTGTGAAAACTCCTTGGGTCTCAGAGACAATATCATGGAATGTCCAGAACCGTGGCCGAGAAATCAATGCGGATTGATTCTTGATCCAAAGGTCTTTCACAGCTTCAAAGGAGTTGGCGTAAATGAACCTCTATTCGCGCCAATTTTAGTGATAATACACCCTTCAAAATGATCAGACTCACCCGATTTCCCAGGCGGACTTGAAACACATCCCCATATGTCTGCGCGAGCCTTGCACAATTTCTCGCATGGTGTTTTCCAAGTAGCAGCAAACTTCCAAAGACAGGAACACCCGGAAGCTCAGGTAGATTTTTAATCTTGGGTATATCTGTTCTATTTGCCCAACGTATTACTAGCGTAATAACAGATGCAATTATAAATAAGAGGGCCGCGGGCTGCATGATGTTATGACTGGTAAACTAAGTATTACCAACCCTTTTTTCAAACAAATAGATTTTCACAAAAAAGCGAAAGGATGGACAGTGCGTTCAATAAGGGACTTTATATTGCAGTAATGAAGAGACGCAGGCCATCGGAAACGGTGGAGCATTACAGTGCATTTGTCATAATCGATTTGCCGCATATCTCCTACTTGGAGATGACAATACCCGATAGAACCAAATTAATCTCCAACTTGGAGTTCAATGATAGAGTCTCCCGAGATTAGTATTCACGATATTGGGTGATATAACTAACATGTCCTCCGATTTGGAGGTCCAGTAGTTATGTGTAGATATGCCAACCCTCATCAAACTACAGAGATTAGCCTCCTTTCAAGGACGCACAGAGAAATATACGTAGTCCGTGTGGAGCACTATATATTGCTAGACCTCACGAACGGAAATTTGTCGTTATCTACTCATCCACTTTATCTTGCTCGTCTGCTTAAAAATGGTTTCCTCAAACATTAGCCTTGCCATTCTTGACGACTACCAGGGTATAGCAGCTGCAAAATTCTCTAACCTGTCTTCTAAAATAAATATACAGACTTTTCCAGACACCCTCAATCCCATGGTTCCAGCAGAAAAGGATGCCCTCATAAAACGTCTCGAGCCTTTCGACGTAATTTCAACTATGCGAGAGCGCACGGCTCTCCCGGCAGACGTAATAAGATCTTTACCAAATCTCAAACTACTGCTCACTACGGGGATGAAGAATTCAGCTATTGATATGGCCACCTGTAGTGAAAGGGGGATCATTGTTGCAGGGGCTAAGGGTATCGGGAGAGGTGGAGAGGCTAAGCCCCCAACCTCCATTGACTCGACACTGCAGCATTGCTGGGCTTTAATTTTAGGCATAGCTCGCAATATTTCTCGCGATGANCTTGAGAATTAAACAGGGCCTGTGGGAAGCTTCTCTTGCCACCGGACTCTCCGGAAAAACATTAGGCTTGTTAGGGTTTGGAAACCTAGGCGCCAGAGTCGCCTCAGTGGGTGCTTATGCGTTTGGCATGAAAGTTATGGCATGGTCTAGCAACCTCACCCAGGAGGCAGCTAATAAAAAGGCTGAAGCATTTGGCCTTCCTGAAGGTACATTTAAGGTGGCTAGCAGCAAGGAAGAATTGCTACGAACAGCAGACATTTTGAGCATCCATTATGTTCTATCAGAGAGAAGCCGAGATATTTTAGGAGCGAATGAATTGGCGCTCTTAAAATCATCGGCACTACTAGTTAATACGTCACGGGGGCCTCTAGTCAATGAAGATGCATTGCTTGACATTTTGATGCAGGGAAAAATTAAAGGAGCAGCACTTGATGTATTCGAGGTAGAACCGCTACCAAAAGAAAGTGTTTGGAGAACGACGCAGTGGGGACGGAATGGCAGGAGTGAAGTATTGCTAAGTCCGCACATGGGCTATGTCGAAGAAGGAGTTATGAATCGCTGGTATGAAGATACGGCATCAAATTTGGAGTTATGGATCGAAGGAAAAGAGATACCAACAAGGTTGAATTAAATTTTCGAAATTGTGGTTGACAACTGTAGTTTAAAGCATGGGCTTACTAGCATCTGAAGTACGACACACAAATAATTATGTAGGATCTTCAAATTCTGTGGTTGATGTACCGAGCACCATGGACTAGAAACGGCACAGAAATATTCTGAGCTTGTTTACTAGCTCCTCTAATCGCTGGAAAACTTTCGATAAGTGAAGTCTCTAGTAATAGGTATACCTTCTTCAGTTGATTCCAGAACCCGTCAACTTTGCAATCATGATCCTCGTCGTTAGAGAGCCGAATCTCCAAATTGGAGGCACCGGTAACCACAATTCCCGAGAATGGCAAGATTGAGAGTATGTACTCTTTTGGTAGAACAATGCTGAAATGATACTACCTTTAGAGACGAGCCCTTGATCTTAGTAACGTGCCGTCGATTATAGACTAAGTAATAATGCGAAATCTAATTGTAAATCTTGTTACGTAGAGTTCGAATTAGATCAAAGAGCAGACTTAAGGTTCAATTATATGTAGTTCTAGCTCTAAATTGTATTCAATCTGTCTATTATCTCGAGAGCTATATTGGCCAGAGAACATGTAATAGAGCAGAGTGATCACTTTGCCATATCTACCACAAGCTTGCCGCTTGTCCCCTCGTGATAATCGGTCACTAAATCATTGAGCTGTTCTAGGGAGTAGAGGCAAGTTTTGGCTCTAACATTTTCTTGAGCAGCAAAGTTTAACATGGCTCTGAGTTGTCGATTTCGCCCTACCAACACCCCAACAATCGAGATATGCCGGAAGACCAAGTCTCGAGGCTGCATATGAAACCCATCTTTGGGAAAACTGACTGTAACACATGTACCATGATTTTTGAGCAATTTCATTCCATACTCAAAGGCCTGCTGGCTCTCTGGAAGGATCAAAGCGCCATCTACGCCTTTCTCACCTTCAAGATCCCGTTCAGGTTGACCAAAAACTTCCAAGCGTAAATCTTCCGCCATTCTCCTTCTCGCATCTACCACTGTAACCTTGGAGCGAAGAGGCCCGAGGTCATCCACCACTTCCCCGAGTAGCTGTAATGCTTCATCTCCTGCCTCGATGGCAATAACATTGCAACCAAGTTTGACAGCAAACTGCACTCCCAAGTGACCCAGCCCACCACCCGCACCGGAAATTGCTATTGTGAGACCTTCGCCGCCGCCCTTTTCAAGCCTCACTTTTGCCTGTCCTAGAGCGTTCCAGATGGTCAAACCAGCACACATCAGAGGCGCGGTCTCTACCGTAGATAAGCCGTCGGGGATCGGTGCCACTTGTCGAGAGTCCACGATACAGTATTCTTGGAAGCCTCCATCACGAGAAAGACCTAGGTTTCCAGCCCTTGTACAGTATACTCCATACTTGTCCGGATCACCGTCATTGTTGATACATTCATAGCAAGTACCGCATGGATGGAATGCGCGCCCTGGAACACCGACAGAAAGACCGACTCTCAGGTTCAACTTGGACGAAACCTCCGATCCCATCGCAACAATGGTACCCGCAAATTCATGGGAACCAATTCGTGGAAGATCTTGCCACATTGCACCAGATGCAAAAACAGCATCTGTATGACAATATGAGGCTGCCTGAACTTGAATTAATAGGTCATGGCCAAGTGGGTTCGGTGGCTTTGGAATATCCTTCAACTTGTATGGCGTATTGAATGATTCAAGGACTTGAGCGCGCATTGTCAATTGTAAGCAATTTCGAAGTTTGGGGGCCGTAGCACTACAGATACAACGGAGATATAAGTTCAAATGTCTGCTTCGTCTTGGAGTATTCGCTTTTGCTTGAGGAAAGATTGTGCTTTTATATAATACAGAATGTCGGAGGAACAGTTGCTGCGACATTACGTCAATTGTTGTTCCTACCTTTAATAAACTTTACCCTCCAGTAACTATGAGTTTCTCCAAGGCGACAACCATATTAGTGAAGTTCTGTTGCCATGGAGAGATAGATTAGGTTAGTGTTACAAATTGGAGGAACCGAGTTGATGGGGGAGGGGAACTACAATCCCAACAGAACGCGTGTCCTAGGCACACTTTGGTCCTGTGATATTGCGACAGGAGTCTCGTAAAGTTTGTCGTAATTAATTAGTGAGATAAAGCATGTAGAGTCGGCCGTCGCTTTTGATATATTAAGGTATTTCCTCCTATGCCGTTAGATACAATCTATTCACTTACATTGCGGGATCCCGAGGTCTCAGATTCCACAATGTCTCGCCAATACACACCTGGGGAGGTCAGTTTGCATTATAAATCCAATGACATATATTTGATTATTAAGGACAAAGTATACGACGTTACCAACTTCCAGTATGAACATCCGTAGGTATCGAAAATCAGCAGCTTCCTGCTTATACATGCTAATAACGGAAGGGGCGGAAAAGAGCTTCTATTAGACCAAGGCGGCACGGATGTTACGGAGCTGTTTGATGATGCTGGTCACAGTGAGCAAGCAAAGTCGCTGCTGAGGGGATTGGAGATTGGCTTTTTAAGAAAGCAAGAGGTTTGTGCTCGGACGAATACTTCGTGTACTTGGCTCCTGCTTCTGTTTTAGTTAACAGTATTCTACGATAGCTCATCACCAAGACTGGTTCATCGGCACGGCTCCTCGCACAGGAGGCTGGGCTCCGATCTTATGACGATCTGGGGCCTTCATTACACCTCTTTATGACATTTCTCGCTGTACTAATTAGTATACTATCTTTCTATTACTACCAAAGCGATTGGAAATAAAATTCTCCTTTCCTGGTCATGAACAACACGCAATATAGGTGGATACATGGAACTGGCGAAAGTCTGACTGCTGGACGTGGGGATACATGGCGCAAAGAGCACACTTGTGCGTGTCAAACCGTAACTAGTTTATTGAAGCAGATTATGCCCTGGAGAAATCTTATTCTGATGTATGCAACAGATTCTTTGACTCTGGGATGATCCGCCTACAATAGGGCACCTTCCTATGAGACCTGATTATCCCGATTACCTCCGTTGTTAGTGAGCCATAAGCCAGGAATATTACCAAGGCAACATAAAATCATTGTATTCGGCTTAAAACTCTGGTGGCTCTGATTATAGGGCTGAGTGGGGAAGAACCAATTTCTCCAAGTTGGAGGTACCATCTTGTTTGATTGGTGTACGGAAGCCCGGTAGTTCGTGCCGGTACAGAGCCTTGCCTGCAAATATGGGGAGGCTTTTAAAAGGCTGCTTTATAACTCCGCATCAAGATCCCAGTATGCCCGTGTCTCAATCTGGGGAAGCCTGTATTCTCATTTATTGCATGCCCCCTCGAGCACAGAACCGTTTTCTTTCGTTTAATGGTCCCCGCCCCACAAAGTTATCTCCAACTACCTCTCCACCTCAGCTACCCGTAATACGCATCGTAAGAATGCCTCGGAACAGCAACACGACACCAGCCAAAACGCACCTTTGCCCTTTCTGTAGCAGCGCCTTCTCGAGGTTGGAACACCTCCAACGCCACGAGCGATCGCGTGAGAGGATTATTCCAAATTTATAGATGTACACCGCTAACACGCGATGTGAAGATACCAAGGAAAAGCCGTTCCAATGCGGTGACTGCGAGAAAGCCTTCACACGCAAGTATTTCGCCAACTCTACTGATTATGTCGCCAACAAGCCACTAACTACTACTCAAGAGACTTGCTGACCCGGCATAAACGTCTGGCACATCCTCCACCGGCTGTCGCGGTTCCTGCTAGGCAAGATGAAGGACGACCGCGCAGTGAACACACCTCCCCAACCTCATCTACCTCAGCAACAAAGCCATTCTCAGTTCTTGCACCATCACTTTCAGAGTATTCACCAGAAACCCCGATTACAGCTCCAGATCCCAACTCACCGAAGAGGCGACGCACTCTCAGTGCCACCATTCCCGATCCCACAAGCTCCTCCAACCCTCATCCCTTGTCTTATACGGAGGCTGAAGGTGGGGACGCAGATGGCCCACTGCAGGACTATGTTACAGATCAGTCACTTTCCATAGCTCTTGAAGATGGCCAATTTGGGGTGCTCCCGCCAGATTTTGTCGACGATTTCACGTTATTCTTGGATAGCTTGCCGATTCCAACTCACCCCTTCTCTCCAACTTATCAACCGATACCCCTCTTCCCAGATTTAGATTTACCATTGCCGGTTAACTTTGAGGATAGTCACGATTCTATTGAAGTTGAAAGTTTCCGGCCGCAAGCGAGATCTCTAGTTCAACTTCATGAACCAAATATCACAGATTTTGTCTTATCACAGTTTGGCTCCAGGCTTCCTTCACTTCAGCCCGAGGACCGACCGCCACTACCGGTCTCTCATCACCGGGCACGTAGACCCAAGAATAAGAATCCACTTGTCTCGGCCGAATGCCGACATCGCATTCTAGATCAGTTGTCTAAATTTTCTGGCCTCATCAAGGATGATTTTATCCTTCCATCCCGTCATACCTTGTCACGACTCGTCAGCGGTTACTTTAACACCTTTCATGATCACTATCCCTTCATACATGTTCCAACGCTAGACTTGGAAGATGTCAACATTGAACTAGTCATCGCTATTTCAGCACTGGGAGCGCGCTACACTCGGGAGCCAGAAATCGGCCTTGAATTGTTTCATGTAGCGAGGGCTGTTGTATTGGAGCGTATTCAGAGTTATCGAATCATCTATCCAGCCATAATCCCCGAAGATCCACCGCATCTACCATTAGCTGACCACACGAGCCACGAGATATCCGAGGATTGGAATAAGCCTCCCGCGGACGATGATAAATGTCGAATAGAAATGATGCAGACGGTCCTACTTTTGATTGCGATTGCAACATGGTACAAACATGAGCCAGCAGCATCTGATGCATTATCAATCCGCAGTGTGTTGGATGCTCTTATTCGCCAAGATGGAATTGCACAGATTCGTGAAGAGTCTCCAAAAGATTGGCAGACATGGATCCGCTTCGAAACGCGTAAGAGGACTCAACTGATAGTCTTCTGTTTTTTCAACATGCATACCATTGTGTTTGACCTTCCACCAATGATGTTAGCAAGTGAATTGCAAGTTGATCTCCCATGTTCTGAGCGAGAATGGAAGGCAGGTACCGAACAGGAATGGCAAGAGGCCCAAAGAATGTTCACCTCACCTCGACAGGACTTTGGTGAGGCATTTGAAGCACTCTTTATTGACAGTGGTGGGCACTATGCATCATCTTTAATGAATGACCATGGCTTCTCATCCTTAGGTGGACATGCTCTCATTCATGCTGTGATCCAGCAGATCTGGCTCACGCGTAATACTAGATTGTTCCACAGGCAACAAAATCAGAGTAATCTCCCATTGGAGGAGATGACCACGTTCGAGAGTGCTCTGAGACGATGGGCTTCTTGCTGGGAACGGAGTCAAGAGTCGTCTATGGATCCATTGAGCCCCCATGGCCCTATCGCCTTTACATCCACGGCGCTTCTCCGGTTGGCATACATCCGCCTCAACCTTAATCTAGGCCTTGGTCGCTTCGTCAGTAGCTGGGATCCCAATCTGATTGCGGAGTCTTTTCATCAGAGCCCCCCAGTTCATCGGAGTGACGCACTGACTAGAGCAGCACTTCACTGCGCACACGCATTGAGTATCCCTGTGAAACTTGGAATCAATTATGTAGCCCAGACTCAGGTTATATACTGGTCGAATCAGCACGCTTTGTGCTCCTTGGAATGCGCTCTACTTCTCTCCAAGTGGCTCACAGCAGCCACCGCTTCAAATCCGACTCCACCGCTGACCCCTGCAGAGGAGAAGCTCCTCAATTTTGTAGTCCAGCTGGTGGCTGAAACTGAATATAACGTTAGCTCAGAACAAATAATCCAGAGAAAGGAGCGTCTGAATGCAATTACTGTCCGGCTATGGGCAAAGCTGTATCAGGCAAGTAGTGTATGGGAGATGGTGAATTTGATTGGGCAATCTCTGAACTTATATGCCGATCTATTGGAACGGAAGCATGAGCATAATAATGAAGTATAAATGCTCCCAGCTCTTCTTAAATTCTCAATAATTATCATTAAGGGAGAAGACTGTCATGCACCGCTATCTATACATTTTATCTACCCAAAAATATGTCTCCATCAGAACAAATCGGTTCTCATCTTCTTAAGACAAATATAATACATAGCCACATCGGCCTCGCGTTGTATCAAATTTAACGGGTACTTTTACAATTAAGCTTCCGGCTCGGCTCGGCTTATCTTAGAGCTCTTTCTTCTCAGACTCCTAATACGCCTTAAGATGCATTGAAAATTGCCAATTTTCATTGTGTTAACCCATCCATCATATCCTTTTCGTCGAGGTCCAGTAGTGTATACAATGACATAATATCCGAGGATATATTACTATCTAGACCGAAGCCTAAGTTTTGCATGAATTCTGCTTGTGGCTCAAGCCTAGGATCGGAATTAAAATTCTATACTGCAAAGTAATAATTGGAAAATGGGCAGAAGAAGACTGGGTAGCTTACCATTCCGCACTATCCAGTGACGCGAGTTGATCAAAGATTGAGCTCTCGGGCGCAGTTGACAATCCAACAGAGGTTGAAGGTGAAGTGACAACGTTCACTGGCCCTGAAGCTGGAGCTGGTTCTCTGATTATAGGATTACATGATTGATGGGGAGTTCGGGACATCCGTGCTTCGGATATCTCATTCGTATGGTTGGAAACTTTTTGGGATCCTGTTCGTACCCCCTCCCCTACACCTGAATCTTGTGTAAGGTTATCAATACCGACTGTTCCTCCGATACGTATTGCCGAGTCTTGCTCGTCTGGTAAAGCAATAACATTGGAAGCCGAAAGGTTAGCACTCGCTTCAAAGTTTTGTGGTATCGATGGCTCTCTATCCGGAAAAGTGTTGATGTTCATCGCATAAGAAGGGTCGACGATGTTATGAAAAGCCTTCCTCCTCTTACCACCAGAATGAGGAGAAAGCATTTCATCATAAATTTCCTGGACTTGTGGCCAAACCATTGATATTTCTGGCAAAATGGTTTGATAACCAGTCTGCAACTCAGGTCTGGAATCTGAGGTACCAGGGGTGTCGATTATCTGCGCCAAGTATAAGGAATACACACACGACGAGGGTACGACAGAAGGAAACACGGTGTTATACTGTTTCAAGAGCTGCATAATGGTATTCGTTGATGGTGTCGCCTTTTTACTCACTTCTGTCATCCACGTATGTGTTACAAAGCGCCTTTGTAGATTTGAGCGACGCAAATTAAGGAGTTCCATCATAGTGGTGTAAATGAGTTGCAAATTCCAGATGTGAGGGAGCAAAGATGAGCTTATACTGAAGCTTTGCTCTCCACTTTTTGAAAATCTGCAATACTCTGGAAGTTGAGTGTGCCACTCATCGAACATCCTCTGGTACTTTTCGGGGAACTGGGCATCAAATGCGGCACTGAGCGAGTCGTGCAAGAAGCCATTGAAGATCGAAGATAGCTTGGTCAGCTGATTAAATATACCCAGAATGTGAGCTGGTTTTCGACTCGATGCTGTACGCCTAGTCTGATGGTATCCATGAAGGTCTATGGTGTTCGCCCAAGGTTCCCACTCCTCAAGGCCATCCTCACGCAATAGGCCTGATCGACTAATGGCCTCAGACGTAAGATAAGGAGCTCTTCCTACTAGAGATGAAATCAGAGTTTCAAGGACGAAACAGCCAAGGAAAATATGATGCGATCTGTTCGGCATGAAAGATTGCCCCTGGGTTTCGCCTATCCCAAAAACATCTGACTCGTCCATTCCAAGTGCGAGGGCAAATCGGACCGCATGACTCACAAGGAGCCAGGCAGTGTTCTTAGATCCATATCCAAGTTTGTAGAGTCCAAGAATAAGAAGTGCCTGCACATGCCCCCAACCAAATTCAGAGTCTTCGGATGGAATGAGGCCTCGAGCCCTTGTATAGAGCTTCTCACTAGTAAAAGAAGAGCTGTCGGAACCTGTATTGGAAATCTTTTTACCTATTGCTGTTTGATGTGCCGAGGCATATGTGAGAGCAGCCCACAGAGCAGCATGCTCTCCTGATTTTGAAGTTAAGTCCGCGGCAGAAAATGCCTTTCTGGGTGAGGCATATGCAGCTCGAAGTACATCATGCTTCTCCAAGATAGGGAACCAACAATGTGTAAAGTTAAAGTATATATCCAACAAATGCCAATAGTTTGGCGGTAGCTCAAATTCGTGGGTTGCGGCTTGCGATAGTTTCGGTGTTGAAGCCTGCGGGCGAATATTTTCATCATCTCTTAGACGCAAATCAATCACATTACTAGCTGTGTCTTCATGTTCTTCGGCAGAAGAGATTGCACTCTCTCCCTCTGCTGCAGACATTTTCCCTGGCACAGACGGGTTCATCCATGTAAGAGGAATTCCTGACCGATCAGGCTTTCTAGGATTATCGGTTAGCTCGCCGTCTGCCCTATCCTGTTTATTTGGCAGGAGTTGCTGAACGACTTCGCAAGCCTTGCTCTTTCTCCAGATCTCGCGTAGCGCTTCCGGATCTTCCCCGTTGCTTTTCATTATCTTAGTCCAGTCATGATCTCCGTCGACATCGTTCTGGCGAAGAAGCGCGGCGACTGTGTCCTCGCTACCAACGACCCTAGAGAATACCAAGCCCCAGAGCATCTCTAGGTTATGAACATATCCTGCAGGAAGGCCGCGCCGCCGCGCAGACGACGTGTATACGCACTCCTGCTGGAGAGTAGTACACGCGGAGCAGGACGGCCGCTGGCCGTCGCACTTTTCCTTCCTGCTGTGACAGTGATGGCAAGCTTGTGAGACTCGCTGCCGCTTGTCATCTGGAGCGTTGGAGCCAGGAGGGGCGCGCCTAGGCGTCTTCCGCTTCCGGGGTTGCACGTAGATCGAGCTATCATCTCCCTCCTCAGAGATTTCCATAGTGCTCCTTCAATGCTTGCCCCAGAGCTTCAGAGCCCATGTATCGCTGATCTTGAAGTTCCGGTCTTGCAGCATTGGCCCGTTTGAGCTAGCTGGTGTGGCTGGTAAGGACAGATGAATGCTCAGAATTCTTTCCCGCGGCAAATGAGGGGATCGTTAGTACTTAGTGGCGATTCGCATATCCCTACTTAGTCATCCTCCACCGCAGTTTCGAAGTTTATCGTAACCAGCTATAAAACTTCCAAAAGCCTATAGAATCATACTAATATTAAATTGAGACGTGGAAAATTGTTGCATATGGCCTTCCGGAGATTTTTATTTACTTTCAAACAATAGCCTATTATTTTTCTGACTTCAAATTTTGTATCTCATATATTGGAATATCTCTTTCAGGTTATGGATTTGTGCATCCTAGTTAAGAATCCGACACAAGACGGTGTGCATTTTAAATTCAGAAACAAGGGTGTAGAGCTTGGAACTCCATTTCTGATACGTTATCGTTTGAAGTTGGTGTAAAGTGGTTCTAGAATATACAATCATCAATTCATAGCAGAGAGTTACTCACGGAGCCCGACCTACTTTAAATCGACAGATAATCATTCCCTGCAGGCGCATGTAGCAATTATTATGCTCCATAACTCCGACTGTCTCATGAAACTTTCTGCCTATGATGTAGCAGATGCGATGCATATGTCGGCTATACTCAAAAGGCAGCAAAGCGTCACTCATAGGCTTAGTACCAAGTAGACTCAAATTCTATCTTCCCCAGTCTACCAGGCTATGATTAATTTGATCCGCAAGAATACTTCCAAGCGATCGTCATGTATCCCATGACATATAACGAAGGAATTGAGTATGTTCGATTATGTCTTGCAATTCGGGTCGAGAACGGCTCAGGCGGTTCCACCGGCAAGGATGGTACTATTAATCAAACTGCGGGGGATTGATGCCAACTTGATGATTATTCGCTAGGACAGCTTGTCTGATTGAGCCGTTCTAATCTTCATATATTCCCACCCCCCTTATTGGAGTCTTTTTATCTTCCGATTTAATATGGATTTGGAATCGCGACTCACTTTTCCCCTGCATACTAAGGCTGAGTTGTTGAAGCGAGCGTCAGTGAGCTTCTTATTATATTATGCAAGGCCTATACCTTACGGGATGTCTTGGTATCATCGGAAATAAAAGAGTCAAGACCCAAATTCAGATGGCAACCCGGGCAGTAGATATTTTGAATATGACTTTGATGTCGAGACATAGACCACAGATATCACCAAGCTAAGCTTAATACAAAGGCATCTGGATACACAATACACAGTGATTGTCACGCCCAAAAGGTATGCGCTATGCTCACAGCTACTTGTACGTGCGGCACCCGGACACAAGACTAAGATATCATTAACAATTGCCGACATTGGTCAATTATTAATTACCGTTTCCACGTGTCGCGAGTCCGCACCAGGGCTGGTTGATAATCTACATCAGTAAGACAGAGCACAGAGCATAGCATCAAAACTCGGATATAGCGGCATGACATCCGCAATCCACCAGTGATGACGGACCTACCCAGTTTACCATGGAACGTTCTTTGTCTTCCATGCCGAGACCCCACATAATTCCTGGCAACCTTCACAGCAGTGATAGACAAAGTTGATTTGCCTTCCAATCATGCCTTGATTGTTTAAGGAGAAACCTGCATTAGTCCCCCTGTCCCCCAACCCCTCAGTTGGAGAACTGCCCGGGCGCACCGGAAAGCGTATGCGAGGCATTAATCCAAGACTCAATACGACCGACCTATCACAAGAGATGCATCGATGATGGTGTGCTGAGCGGTTTCCCTAAAGAACCCTCATACTTTAACAGAGTCCTTAGAGATCTGCTAGTGTCCTCGTTCATACGAAGCTCTCTGGTTATATGGCCTGGCTTCAGCAAATATGCAGCTTAGCGGTCACTTGTGTTCAAGATTATATAGAGTGGCGCACCAAGGCACCTGCAAAGATATTCAGTATACGGTAAATCAGTGCCGCACTGGAAATACTTGATTCCATATCCATACTTGCCCCAAACTCTACTCCATTGCGGTGAAGAGTTTCCATCTTTCTAAAAGCCCTACAACACCTACGAACATTTATCAAAGGCCCATGAAAATGGCATTCGACAACGATCCCCATGACGAAGAAAGGGGGGATATTACTCAAGGAGACCAACGAATGGTTGAGGCTAACGGCTATAATGAGAAGGTAGAAGTAGACGAAGAATACAATAACCTGGTCAGATATATCTCTACATATCGGGATGGAAGACGACTGTCAATGCAGTCAAGCACGGATGGGGATAACGACCAATCGATAGAGAGGAAATGGTACGTACCATGGAGTAGACCTAGTAATGAGCAAAGGAAGGATGGCGAAGATCGAAGCAGCTTCAAGGCTCCCGAGGAGTGGCTTGAGACAGATATCAAACAAGGTCTCTCTCAACCTGTTGTTGAAAGCCGACGCAAAAGGACGGGTTGGAATGAGCTCACGACCGAGAAAGAGAACCCGTTTCTAAAATTTCTCTCATACTTCCAGGGGCCGATTCTCTATGGTAAGATGCGTCCCAGGTAGAATCGAGTGCGTCGCATAGAGCTAAACAAAATCACCAGTTATGGAGATTGCTGTTCTTCTCGCTGCTGGCTTGAGGGACTGGATTGACTTTGGGGTGATCATCGGCATCCTCTTACTTAATGCAACGGTAGGATGGTATCAAGAGAAGCAGGCTGCTGATGTGGTCGCAAGCTTAAAAGGGGACATTGCTATGAAAGCAGTTGTTGTCCGTAATGGTACAGAGCAAACGATCAAAGCCAGAGAAATTGTTCCTGGAGATATAATTATTATCGAGGAGGGAGAAGTGATTCCAGCAGATGCGAGACTTATTTGCGCATACGACAACGTCGAGCGAGGATATGCAGAGTACAAAGCAGAGCTTCGGACGCAGCAGGACAAAGACTCAGGAGAAAGCTCGACCAAAAAGGAAGATACCGACGACGATGATAAGGAGGAGAGCCGCAGAGGCCATTCCATTTTGGCGGCTGATCAGTCTGCTATTACTGGCGAGTCTCTTGCGGTAGATAAGTATATAACCGACGTCGTGTACTATACGACAGGATGTAAAAGAGGAAAAGTGTATGCCATTGTTACGCACTCCGCACGAACATCTTTCGTTGGGCGGACTGCTTCATTGGTTCAAAATACTAAAGACCAAGGTCATTTCAAGGCCATCATGAACTCTATTGGCACAGCACTGTTAGTAATAGTTGTTGGATGGGTTCTTCTTTCTTGGATTGGTGGCTTTTATCATCACTTGCAGATTGCAACACCTGGCTCGCAGAACTTACTTCATTATGTTCTCATATTGCTCATTATTGGGGTCCCGGTGGGCCTCCCGGTTGTGACGACTACAACATTGGCCGTGGGTGCCGCATACTTAGCCAAAGAAAAGGCTATTGTGCAAAAGCTCACTGCAATAGAGTCCTTGGCTGTATGTGTTCCGTCCGTTCTCTGGTAGGGAGATAGTTAAATGCTAACATTTCTGCTCCAGGGTGTTGATATACTTTGCTCCGACAAAACAGGGACCCTGACTGCAAATCAGCTCAGTATACGAGAGCCATTTCTCGCTGAAGGTGTGTCAGTGGATTGGATTATGGCAGTGGCGGCTCTAGCATCATCACACAATATCAAAAATCTAGACCCGATTGACAAAGTCTGCTTGTTGACTCTCAAACGGTACCCAAAGGCAAGGGAAATTCTTCAGCAGGGATGGAAAACTGAGAAATTCACACCCTTCGACCCAGTTTCAAAAAGAATTACCTCTATAGTTACAAAAGATGGTGTCAAGTATCAGTGTGCGAAGGGGGCGCCCAAGGCTATTCTGGGCCTCACCAATTGCGCGGTGGAGGAGGCCAACATGTTCAAAGCAAAGGCAACTGAATTTGCTCGCCGAGGATTTCGCTCTCTTGGAGTTGCTGTTCAAGAGGGTGATGGAGAGTGGAAGTTGCTTGGATTGCTATCCTTGTTTGACCCCCCACGAGAAGATACGGCTCAGACTATCATAGAAGCGCAAGCTTTAGGTCTAGAGGTAAAAATGCTTACCGGTGACGCTATCGCCATCGCCAAGGAAACTTGCAAGATGTTAGCTTTAGGCACGAGAGTTTATAACTCAGAAAGACTAATTCACGGCGGACTGAGCGGAACAACTCAGCATGACCTCGTGGAAAAAGCTGATGGATTTGCCGAAGTATTTCCAGAGCACAAGTATCAAGTTGTGGAGATGCTACAGCAGCGAGGACACCTCACGGCCATGACTGGGGATGGCGTAAATGACGCACCGTCGCTCAAAAAGTCCGATTGTGGAATAGCTGTTGAGGGAGCATCTGAGGCTGCACAGGCTGCAGCTGATATCGTATTCCTTGCTCCAGGTCTGAGTACAATTGTCACGGCAATTAAAACCGCTCGCCAGATTTTTCAAAGAATGAAGGCATATATTCAATATCGAATTGCCTTATGCTTACATCTCGAGATTTATCTTGTCACTTCGATGATCATCATAAATGAGACCATTAGTGTTGATTTAGTGGTGNTTTCTGGCTCTTTTCGCGGATCTAGCTACTATTGCTGTGGCATATGATAACGCACACTACGAACTACGGCCTGTTGAATGGCAGCTACCCAAGATATGGATAATTAGCGTGATTTTAGGTGTTGGATTGGCCCTTGGGACATGGGTTGTTCGTGGGAGTCTCTATCTCCCGAACGGCGGTATCATCAATAACTTCGGCTCCGTACAAGAGATCATATTTCTAGAAGTTTCGTTAACGGAGAACTGGCTGATTTTTGTCACCCGTGGTGGCAAAACATGGCCTTCATGGCAGCTTGTTGGCGCTATCTTCCTGGTCGACGCTATATCCACTTTATTCTGCGTCTTTGGATGGATCGCAGGAACACCAGAGATTCCTACCCCCTACGACCACAACCTCAAATTTTCACCTAACAGTCACACTAGCATCGTTACTGTTGTGATTATCTGGTGTTATTCAATCACGGTTACAGTCGTGCTCGCAATTATATATTTTCTTCTCAACAAGATCGCATGGCTTGATAATCTTGGGCGCGTAAAGAGGAGCAAAAGTGACGTCCGTATGGAAAATATTATGGCGCAGCNTATCAAAGCTGTCCATTGAGCACGAAATAGGAAGCTCGGGCCTTAGTCGCTATCAGTTGGCCCAGAAAGCACCTGCTGAGTTAGAGGACGGTGATTGAGCGGTGCGATTCTGATATATCAGAAAACACATTTTTAGACTCCTACTATGTTCTAGAAGAGGCCCTAAGATGTTCTTACTCGCTCCCCACAAATTCATACCCTCAATAGTGCATTGCCAAAGATATTGATGTGTGAGAGATACAACTGGCTTATTAGTTGCATCTAGATACTCGGAATTAAGCTTAGAGTGTGTCGACGTAGATCATATTAGCTGGATTAACTTAGCACAGGCATAGCCTGCTTGACTTAGCTACGGCTGGAAAATGGAAACCAGCTTACGGACCGTAAGAGTAGTTGGTGGTAGTTGCTGTTCAGCAAGGGAAGGTCATGTGATCTGGGTGGTCTGGGTGATCTAGTCAGGACGCTACCCCATATATATGTTATCCATTGTAGCCTTAGCTACAGTCCTGCTACTCCAATCATATAACAGTGTACTGGTTTTGATCGCATTTTAACTAGTATGCATGCCCAAGAAACCAAACACGCCAAACAAACCAATCCAGTGGGAAGATTTAGGCGATTTCCACGGCTGTCATGTGACTCATACTTAACAGGTCAGCCAATCAGACATGACAGTGGCTAGCCACGGCCTAAATCATTATCCGGTCCCAAGTGAATTATCCGACCAAATTTATCACCACACAATGCCTCCCTTCCAAAATGTCGCCGTCCTATGGACGTGAGGACCAGAGATGTTTAGTTACTTGATAGTTCCATACGGAAAGATTCTTGTATCGTAGACATTCTATTTTATCCCTTACACACCATTTGGTCGCCAGGATGTAACGAACCCAACACCGATTATAAATTTAAGCGGTCACATCGATATTTGCTTTTGGATTGTTCGGCATTTCTACCTCATTTATCTGATCTTTGTATATTGTGAGAGGACTATCCGACCGCAGGTGCGAATGAGAAAGATGATGGACTGGTCTTCCACATCTGACGAGGTCAACCAGTTGGGCCTCTTTGAACGAGGTTCGCCGAGAGAAGGCGGGTCGGGTCAGATGCCAGAAAGGGAAGATATCACGAGAAACGCTAGCTTCAACAATCCCAATCCGGTATTGATATCGGATGGTCCATCACCAGGGCTTACTCTGACAGTGCGGGCAACCCAACAGAATAATGACCTGCAAAACAAACTAGAAAATCTCCTCTCTCCTAAACTGGGCAAAAGTTTCAGGGGCTGGCGTACTACACGGAATTTTCCTGGTGACGCATCTATCGTCCTCATAGGTATTCGTGGGACGGGCAAGTCATCTCTGGGTATTCTTGCGTCGTCAGTGTTACGCAGGCAATTGGTAGATGCTGACCAGTACTTCTATCGCATTACTGGCTCTTCCCGTGCGGCATATCGGCGTGACAACGGTGCCAGCGACTATCGAGCTTGCGAGGTTCGTGTTTTCCGCCGAATGCTGACTGAAAATGGCCGGCATTGTATTATTACTTGCGGCCCTGGCTGCCTCGAGGAGGACGGACGACAATTTCTTCGGGAGTACGCTAAGTACCATCCTGTGATCCATATACTCAGGGAGCAGGAAGCTATCCAAAAGTATCTAAAGATTCCTGAAAGCAGTAGAATTGCGCACCTCCTCGAAATTAGCGAACCCATGTATCGCGCTTGTTCCAACTTCGAGTTCTACAATCTTACAGAGCCCAAGAAATCAACAGAAATTATCGGTGGAGATTCAGAGGTAATGAAAGAGGTAGCAGCTTGTAGAAACCCACCAAGTACTCCGTTTCTGGCGTTGAAACATGTCGAGATTGATTTTGTCAACTTCTTAAACTTCATTATATGCGGCACACCCCATCAGACTACGACCAAGAAGCCATGGTCTTCACACTCATATGTCTCAACAGAACCGGGGATATATACATACGCCTTGCAGATTCCACTGTCAAGATTTATGGACGACGAGTTGGATATTGAAAATATCGAAGCTGGAGTAGATGCCATCGAACTAAATATTGATATTCCTGATAATGTTGATGCATTTTATTTCAAAGAGTATCTCTCCCCAAGGAACATCAGTCGTCAAATAGCACGCCTTCGACGCAAGTCCACTGTTCCGATAATCTTCTCTGCACAATCAAATTTGCAATTTACACCTCTGGATACATCCGCTACCTCGAACTTTGAATTACTATATTTTGATCTGCTTCATTATGGTCTACGATTGGGCGTTGAATATCTCGTTGTGGACACGAGGTCTTCCGAAGAGGGTATTCGCGGGCTGCTGGCAGAAAGAGGATTAACCAAAATCATTGGCCACCTTTCTATTAATGACACTGGGCCTGGTGGATGGGAAGGGCAAGAACGCCTAGAAGACTATCATCGGATCAGACGCCTAGGCTGCGATATTGTGAGAATCTCGCAGCATGCCTCTTCCATGGAAGACAACTTTGATATGCTGCGATTTCGGCAACAGATTGACAATATAGAATACCAGCACCCACCATTGATATCATACAATACAGGAAGTGTAGGTCGAATGTCCTATTGCCTTAGTCCTTTTATGACACCTGTGACCCACCCCAAACTAAGGGATTCTGGGATACCGGGACATACAACCATGATCAGTGCCAGGGAGGCGCAAATTGCTCTCTATTCGAACTTTTCACTCAATCAGATGGAATTCTGTACATTTGGAGAAGATGTCTCCTATAGTTTGTCACCGGTAATGTTCAATGCAGCAGCAGAGGCCTGCGGAATCCCACACAAATGGGGAGTGTATGAGTCAACGAATCTCAAAGATCTGGTTGGTCTGTTTGAACGAGAGAACTTCGGTGGAGTTTGTGTAAGCGCTCCCTTTAAGATTGAGGTTATTTCCCTCCTGCAGTCCATGAGTTCTCATGCAAGGGCTATTGGAGCTGTGAATACCATCATTTCAATACGAGAGCTTGAGGATCGAGCTCTCCCTCGTGGCCTCAGCCTTAGAGCGCAAAGAGGGCGCTCTGGTCCTTTCAGGGCTATATACGGTGACAACACTGATTGGATTGGTATACGCGCGTGTATCCGGAGTAACCTGTCTCCTGCAAATGCCATTACACGCCAAACTACCGGCTTGGTAGTCGGAGCGGGTGGTATGGCTCGCGCAACGATTTATGCGATGTTGCAACTAGGAGTTCAAAATATTTTCATCTCAAATCGAACATATGCTAATGCCATCAAATTGGCTGAACACTACAACTCCCAGGAAAGCATCGGCCCTGCAGTTACTAGCAGCTTTGTACAGAAACCTGATGGTGCAATATCTAGTGAGCCTCAAACCAGAAAGCATAAAGTCCATGTCTTGAAGTCAACACAAGAACCCTGGCCAGACTCATATCGTCAGCCCACGATTATTGTTTGTTGCATACCACCATACAGCTCAGAACATGAGCTCAAGGCAAATTTTACCGTCCCCCCGCAGTGGTTCCAAAGTCCTACAGGCGGAGTGGTCCTTGAGGTGAGGTTAATTATGATATAGGATAGTTTAAGTCTAAACACCCTTATAGTTACTAACGAGGAATTAGTTAGCTTATAAAAGCCTTAAGACCCCTATACTGCAACAGGCGTGGGCTGCTGTCAATCGGGGATGGATTGGAATAGATGGGCTAGACTTTCTTCCTGAGGAAGGATTTGCCCAGTATGAACTGTTCACCGGGAAGAATGCTACGCGACGATTAATGAGAGAGGAGGTTTTGAAAAAGTACGCTGGTAAAGAGAGGGGTAATGATTCAAGAACTATCGAAGACCGGTTGGGAGATATTCGAGAAAACTAGGAGAGGAGGAGGGGCACCTAACTTCATCTACGGCCAGGATATATCAGTGTCGAATACATGAGTATGTAGATTATTTGCTCAGTAGACTCTATCGCTTTTATTCCCAGTTACGGGTTGGTTGTTACCGATGTTTAGGCTCAGGTGACTAGTAGAATCATTGGAGGGAATCTGGAGTTCTATAATAGAGAGGAAGTCTACTAACAGTACAATGTATCTTCGCAGTCAGAGAGATTAAACTATATGTGAACTAATCTTTATTGAATAATTTTCTCCAAGCTAGAATAACATAACCTATACATGACTCCGGAATATTTCGAGCCGTTATTGGAATAGGTTAATCTCGGTCACGTGATATAGATCAACGTTCACACATACTAAGTCTACAACCTTGACCGGCTAAGAATTTGACCGATAATAGTCGCTCATCCAGATTTAAACTTTGGATGAAGGAGCATCAATTAACAGAGCTACAAATATAAGGAAACGCCAAAAATGGTATCGGAAAACGGAAATATTATATTTTTTTGATTTCGATTGCGGTCTCTGGGGCCTATTGTCGAAAGGGCAGGCATATGGGATTATGCTCCCATTACTTTAAGATGTTCCGTAAAATAATTTCATTTGTTCAGACATCAGCCGGACGTCTATATAAAAATACAATAATGCACCTGAAATATCCAGAATATGCATGAAATATATGTCCAACGCCATTATCTATGCTTAGCGAGTTACTCGGCTCGTCTATAACAACCAGCCACCCAAAAGTAATGCCCAGCGAAGAAGGAGGATCCAAAACCATCGTACACTCTCAAGGGCCTTCCATTCTTCCCTTGGACTCGAAATTCCCCGCGTATACCGAAGCAGCTCGCGCCTTTCGTTTTCCATTTTGGCCCTCAATGTTAGTGAGCCCGTTATGATTAGAAGGTCAAGCTCTAGGTCTAAGTCGTGCGATCTATGCCCAAAATTACTGGAACCGATAATTGTCATATCTGGTGAGCCTCCCTCCAGCCCAACCCAAAATCCTTTGGCGTGATATGTCCATCCCTCGTGTTGCCCATGAATACCACGCCTCCACTCCCGGAAATCTATGGCCCTTTCTTGCGTGTCCCTAATGGCTAAGTCCATGAAATCCAAAGTTGCTATTTTATATGCCAGTGGGAGAATGCTGGATAACTCTTTAGATCCAAAAAAGCCACTTGCCTCGGGAGCAGCTGTTATAATAGTCCCATGGCATTTTGATTCGGTGCGTAGGAACGCCGATTGCAGACTCGGTGAAACTGAAAAGTACGCCGTGGTAAATGTCCAACTGGAGGATAGGGAAAAAGGTGATGTGTTAAGCAGATCGAACAGGATGGAGAGAGCTCTCCATTCTGTAGACTTATCCAAACCCAGGAGAGGAGTAAACTGCAGGAGGGGGTAAATGCGAGTGTCATATTTTGCCATAGAAATCCCTTTCTCCTTGACTGGTAGACGATAATGGACTAGTGGAACCAGAACTTCTTTTGCTGTACGTCTGAAACGAGTCGGATCATCTACTGGTGTACATGATAGGTTTGTCGATGGCCAGTCAACTACAAACCCAGACTGGTTCTTACTGCAAGGTGATAGGCTGTAACTAAGACTGCCTATTGCCTTCTGAATGGAGAACAAGTATTCACATAGTTCAGAACATCGAATTGTGTAATACCTGTCCTGCCGATTGGTAAAATAATCTCTCGACAAGTTTGCTCTATTCCAGTTTATTACCAAAATCATAATCGCTGCATTGTCTGGGTACTCACCCTGATATGATAACCCTATCATCGGCTCCATAAATTTTCATATGGGTTAATCCCCATATTTCGCGAGACCTCTTTGGTAACAGCTTCTGCCACACCGTTCCCTGGAAAGCAGGACTTTGAAATAATCGTACCTCGACCCTATCAGGGCCAAATCGCGAAATAAGCGGTGTGAGAAGGGATGCCGATGATGCTGCAGGAGATTCGCGGGTTCCTCGTAGGCCGTCAATAAGAATAGATAGCTTTAAGCTTGGGTTAGCGTCCAGGGAATTCCAGAGGATTTGTCTCTGTGCCTGGTCAGAATCTCTCGTCGTACGTGGTAGTTTATTTCTTACCAGTTCTTCTTCTTCATTTCCAATGTACAAGGAAGATATAAAGATCTGGCTTTTTGCTTGTGATATTAATGAAGTCAAAGCTGAGACGAATTCGCTCGGAGAATATAGAACGTCTATTTGAGATGAATCAACGTCGAAGAAGGGTAGAAATTCCTGCAGGCGGACCTTCAGGTGATCCATAGTTTGGGGAACGTCTCTAACTAAATGCAGTGTTGGAAAGGCAATTGTGTAGAAGGCATTATTGGGAACATAAAGGAGGAGTATGCAACGATTCGCGCTATACACTGCTTCGGTATGTTAATAAGTATTACTTGTCTCTGACGCGTCTGGAATCAACATCATTAGGTTTGAACCGAAGGCAAACTATATTTCGCAAGATTTCCCTGCCTATCTATAGCTAAATATAGGAGTGGTTCACGTTGGAAGTGCACAATGTTGGTCGAATAACATTGTATTTTTAGTGCATGGAATGAGCCGACAAGGGGGTGGTCCAAAGAGGGATACTGCCTGTACTCACTCGTATATGCGATTACGTCGCTAGCACGAAGTAAAAGATATTCGGCACGGCAAACCCGCAACGACGCGACTGTCCTTTTAAACAGTCTGATGTGTGTCGGGATTGCTTCCTCATTAGTTCTGCTTCTGCGGGCTGCCGTTGGCTGGGCAGGGTCAGCAGTAAATTAAACAACCTCGTGGCTTGACTGATTAATGGCTTAGTGCTTACGAGAGCTATCCACACAATCAAAGATGGGACCAGGCGTTGGTGCCAGCTACGGCCGTTGCTACAATGGAATTCGCATTTGAATGTAGATCTCGCGGAGAGCTGGGTGAACTATTGTGAACCTGATACCAGGCCCGTGATTGTATGGACCACGAAATTCTAGCAAATCAGAAGAAGACCACCATATGTAGATTTTATACTCAGCTATTCACCTCAATCTCGCAATAATTTTCTTAAACACGCCAAGAAGTTGACAATAATCTTAATAATTAATTACATTTATGTCTACATTCATCTAGACCGAATGATGCATACGTCCCCCGACTGGCTCAGAGCCATTCGCAGTAACTCTTTGGTTGAAAAGTAACCCCCATAGAGTGTCAGCAACACAGCGACATGCCACAAATTATGACTAGATCCTAGAAAGTCGAAACGGCCGGGCCACAGCGACTCAGGGAATTTATTCGCATATACCACGGCACCGCTAAAAGCTGGAATAATCATCCTCGTAACTAAAGGCCTGTAAAATGCTATTGCCCATTCCAAATCACGCATTGCAACTAGGTGAATAAAGGGTATTAACCCCGTCATCCCTAGCAGCACGAACAATGTAACTCGAATCCAAGCAAATTCCGGATCCCGTAGAAAAGGTTGCCAAACCACAAGGAGACAGGTAATGGCGCAAGTTACCGTGAAACTCATGTATGTAGTTTGCAGCGTCGGATTGCAGTAAAACGCGCTATATTGCGTCAATAAAGCGGTCACTGAGATAATGATTGAAACTCCCATGAGGTCTACCGACGCGCAACGCATTAGGAGCTTTGGGCACGATATGGATTTCATTGTGTGCCAGAGGATGCTGCAGCTGAAACAAACGACCACAGAGATGAGATAACTGTTTGTAACTACTGAATCCAGCGCATGACGGCCACCGTCAGTGTCGTATGCACCGGAGGCTAGAATCCGTAAATATATAAGTCCAAGAATGTGAGACCATATATTAAACGACTCGTTGGAAATGCGAAAAACATTGGCGCAGCATTGCCATACTGATGTGCTGAAATGATATCCCGATAATATGTATGGATTGATCCTCCATGGATGTGGGAGATCTTCAAAAAGGATTAAAGCTCCGCCAGCACCTTTGGTAATGGCATGTTTGATTTGCAACCTAAGAGGATTTTTATCCGTGTCTAGAGGCAATGAGATCTCCCATTCGTAACCTATTTGCTAGGAATAACAGCATACTCAACTGCTGGAGATCCAGCTTTTGTGATAGAATCCTAGCAGGACGAAGCTGCGTCGTCGTCATGCTCGCCAATGGCTTGTAGCTTTAAATAGGGATCACTAATCAGCCCGAGGGACTGAAACGTCAATGTAGAAAGCGCTGTATCTATACTCAAAATCAATATTTTCCTGGTGTCTCCCATACTAGATACGTTTGCATGTCTATTGTATGTTCAAGATTTATATTAATTTAGCATTGTTCCGAGCAGGCACCCTGGCCTTTTCCGTGTGGACCTAGAAGTACTAATTACGGTAGCTTAGCTGGAGCTAATAATAGACCGTGGCATTCTAGCTTGTTTGGGGATCTTACTCCTAGCCATTGCTTTGAATATCAAATTAAGTGGAGAGAGAAGTAAGCTCTAGAACTACCGTTTCCTATCTTAGGCTATCTTAGGTAGCTAAAAACCTTTAATACTTAGGTGCAGCTCTCTCGCGCAAGTGAACTCTAGTATGCAAGTTCTACGATATTGTTGAGCAATAATTTGGATTTATTAACTATTATGATGTGGATGTATCGTAAAATCAGTTTTCAAACATGCCCAAATCCATGTACACACATATTTACGGCAGATTTGGTCTATATGCATTGCCAGAAATACATAGATATAACAAATAATTGCTCGAGCTCACTGCCGTTTGACTGTGTCTTTCTTTCGACTCTTCTCTCCCACAACCTTCTTATATACCAGTCTTGCAATCTTATAAAACCACACATAGTTTAATGTCTGTAGGATAGTTGCCGAGAGTGCGTGCATAGCCATCAGCCAGATTGGCATCCTATCCTTTCCTACAGGGATCTGTTCCTCTGTCGCTACGAAAGTAGCCCAAATATCTCGGTAGAACCATGCTGTTAAGTATGTCCCCCAGATGATACGGCTGATGAAGAAGGCGAGGAACAGTAGGACTCCATTTATAACTTGTATCTTCGTACCTTCCATGCGTAGCTTAACTAAATAGCGGTTGATGTTAAGGAAAATGCTGGAGAATTCGTAGAGAAAGGAGGCAGGGGCGTAAGTCATATATGCAGGTCGCTAGAAGAAGAGAAGTGAAATTAATAACGGATTCCCTTGCGGCTAATGTCAATATTAGATTTCTCAAAACTTACAAAGCCGAATGTCATTATTGACGCCGTTGCGAGACCATGGGCCACCATCGCCCAGCCGTAAACATGTCGATACTGTACCATCATAATTAGATGCCAGTAAAAATATCCATTGGCGATGGCGAGCACCGTAGCAGTTTTCTCAGTGTATCCCCATACCCTCTCTTCCCAACTCATCCGATTTCTGTCATCGTCAAATAGCACGACGGGAAAAGCAAGACAACATATAAGCGTTGCTTGAGTGAGGGACACGATGTGTATATCCCAATCTAGCTTGTCTTTCTTTACAAGGTAAGGATAAGTTTTTGGAAAGAGCCTTCTAGATAATGCTGGTCCGACTGAAGCGTGGAGTAACTGATAGGCCAGAAAGGTTATAATAAGTTGGGGGAGGTATAACGGTAGAAGTGGAAGGTGAATCTGATCACAGATCGACTGGATGCGTGTGTAGGTAGCATAGTTAATTTCAGCGATGAGATTCTCCATCGCACCAATGACGATCTGGGTAGAGACTCTAACTTCCCAAGTGCGGCTACACCGCAAATATCAAAATTAGATTCTATAAAGATAGTTGCTCAGATAAATATTGATTGGTGAAGTTATCGTAATATTACCCCTCCTCTGCCTTCATCCGAAGCCCACTAAAGGCGAAATAACGTAAGTAAAGTCACAAAACCTTTGTCTTATCCAAGAATATATGATAAATGATAAATGCTGAAAGTGATACCGTATCATCCCTGGATACCATAGTGCTTACGGGAGCGTTTAGACCCGGAGCATAGCCGCGAGATGAAAACTTTGTCAGTTGACGAAGAGCCAAGACACGATATCGATCTCGAACGGGTATCGTAAACTGCCGCTGGGATCCTTGTCCCACCGTCCCGTATAGGGAATTGAATCCGTGCCGTTCCTTCGACTGCCCAGTCATCCATACGAGGAGGGGACTCTCGCTGTTAAAGTTGATCTGTAAGGGATTTATCCCGGATTTGTGACTGTAGGAACCTTTATTTTATTAGAGCCTTGCGAGTTAGAATTCTTCACACTGGAGCTCGATCTATCTAGATATCCCTCGATGCTTTGCAGGCTTGGAAAACTGCGCACGGCGTAGCAGACCCACATCCACTATTGCTTTGAGGTGGAGTCCACCAATCAGTGAAAATGATACCTAGGTCAAACGGGTAGTATATCCGTACACAGTAAGCTGACAGACCGTCTCCTAAGCTAAATATGTAACAATATGTAACCAAACAGCATTTCAGTAAGCTTTTAGGTAGTATTAATTGGGAATTTTGCCATAATTAATTCCAAAGCCCCCTGACGATCCGATGTTACCGTGATATTCCCGGGTTTTCTTGTGGTTCATGTATCTTCCGCTAACCCGCTGCTTACTGTTGGGTTGCAAGGGTCAAACACCATCAATCTTATGGCCGATACCCACTATTAGACAAAATGGTACAGGATGCACGTGAGATATAGCATGTCATCAAGGTATTAGACTTCTAACTCGGAGTAGGAGAGTAGGAAATCGATAAGCTTTTTTCAAAACATTTGCATAACTTCAATTTTGACCAACGTGGTGCAGGTTATGCGGTGCCTTTTTGCTACCTCATCTCCTCAGTCTCTTTCATTTTGACGGTCGGCGACGGACGATTCCAGTAAGGGTAATGACATTCCGGTAATAGTGATCAAGTCATTAAGTGACTGATTTTTAGTACATCCTCCAATGCCGAAGTCAGATATCTATCAGAATGATCATCACAAGCGCACAAAGATCCCCCTTGCCGTGGCGGCTATCTGTGTCTGCTACTTCATGTCGTCGCTCGACACAGTAATTGTCGCATCTGCTCTGCCCAAAATCGCGCAAGTCCTTCACGCTGACAGTGTCGAGGCATACTGGTGTGGAACCGGTTTCCTATTTGCTCAAACCATCGCACAGCCGATCTACGGCGCATTTTCCTCGGTTGTTGGCATGAAGGTATGCATCATAACCGCAATGAGTATATTCCTGGTCGCCAGCATCTTCTGTGCCACCGCGCAGAGTATTACGTGGTTAATCGCAGCGAGAGTGGTATGGTCAGTGTCAACCGTAGTCGTTGACGGAAGCTAACGAACAGGTGCAGATTCAAGGAGCTGGCGGCGGTGGAGTCAATGCCATGGGTATTGTCATCATCTCAGAAATGGTGCCTTTGGCCGAGAGGGGGAAATACATTGGAGTCGTGTCGTTGAGTGGTGCCGTAGGGCTCGTGTCTGGTGTGGTACTAGGTGCCGCCATTTCGCAGATGGCATCTTGGAGAGTGTATGCTCAATGCTTGTTCGAACAATTGAAAAAAATGAAGTGGTTAACAGGGATTATAGGGTCTTCTATATAAATATTCCAATTTGCTCTGTGGCTCTAGTCGGTCTATATTTCTTTGTGCATCTTCCACAATCTCAGAACCAGCTTTGGAAGAAGGTGAAGGACATCGATTGGACCGGAATTGTCATTTTATCGGGCTCGCTCGTTGGAATCCTGTATGGAATTACTGGTGGCAACGTGCTCTATCGTTGGGATTCAGCAAGGATTATTGCACCATTAATCATTGGAGCTCTGGGCAGCCTACTATTCATATTTTATGAGGGTCGCTGGGCATCCAATCCTATCATTCCTTTGCGGGTGTTTACGACCCGAACTGCGGCGTCCGTATACTACACCACTTTTATTCACGGCCTGGTGCTGTGGGCCATTGCATATTACCTGATTCTTTATGTACGGTGGGATATCCTTTGATAATAGCCGGTAGCTAACTAGAAACCTCACAGTTTGTCATTTCCCAGCATCATTCTCTCCTTGGCGCTGCTGTGGCTATCCTGCCTGGCATGGCAGTCGTCCCCCCTATGGCGACGGTGGGAGGGATCGGAATTGCCATCACAAAACGCTTCTTTCCGTTTAATCTGTTTGCATGGATCTGTGTTGCCATCGGTCTCGGCTTATTTTCTACTCTCACTCCTTCGTCATCTGCGGCTGCCCAGTACGGTTTCCAAGTTCTCACTGCCGTTGGTGGTGGGATCATCTTCCCTGGTCGCGTGATCGCCGTGCAAACGCCACAGAAAAATGAAGATGATATTCCCATTGCAACCACACTAATCTCATTCTTCACTTCACTGGGCCAGTCCTTTGGCCTGGGAATTGGCAGCACCATCTTCCAGAATGCGTGGTCGGTACAAGTCAACCATCAGATTGCCAAAGGCGCCCTGAGCGCGCTATATAGAGTCTCAGCGAAAGATGCTGAGAGTGAATCCTTACTCTTCTCGACTTTCCCAGAGAATGTGCGGAACACTTACGGCACGGTTGTGTCGGAAAGCTTGAAAGCATTGTGGATTACATTAGCAAGCTTAGCGACAACGGCGTGTTTGGTTACTTTATTGCAAAAGAATTTATCAACTGCAGAGCCTTCCAAAAAGACTGGTTATTCTGTAGCTATAATAGATGAGAACAAGGTCGGCCAGGGCCAATTAAATATAAATGAGTCCGCCAGCAACGCTGATTTGATAGTTTAGTTATGACGTTATGATTGCAGCATGGTCTGGAAAAGGGGATCTTATAGAGCATTGAATGATCAGATAATAATCAAATTACATAATAAACATGCATGCATACTTGGCATCTATAACATAGCAATCCCCTTTGGTAAACTCACTGGTAGCCTGATTTACCTACATTGTACTTTAAGCTTAGGCCCCCCCCCCAATTTATAGGCCCAATAATTACCTGTGCCGTATGGCGCTCGACATGATTACGCCCCATAGCTAGGACAATGAGCTGGCTGTGATATAATAACCCTTTCCGACGACGATTTCAAGCCTCATTATTTGGATGCAACAATTATACCTAGTTGAACTCCCGTGGCTACAACATTTTCGCTTACAGTAAGATTTGCGTCTGTTGCTCATGTTCCAGGGTTCATAAGCGAAAGCTTGGGGCGAAGATCACTGTGGCTCCAACCTTTCGGGGGATACCACCATCCTGAATAGCTGCAAGCTTAAATAGACGACAGTATCTGCACATCACAGACGCTATGTTTGTCATACTAGTGGTTCTCTTGCGTCCTGGTATCGCTAATAATTGTTTCATCGTTTTGCGTCTTCAACGCATCTCGTCACCGTGTGACAGGAAAGACACTAAACAATGGGTAGAATTAACGATGAATGTATGTGCATTTGTTTAATTATTGCTACACTACAGGCAGCCACATAATCATCTACAAGGAATAATTAATTCGTGAATGACCCTTCACCTCAGTTTTGTTTATCCCCTCTCAGCCACTTGTCTGTGGACTTTTCTACTCATACGAGCAAGTGAGAGTGCTGCCAGAGATGGAGCAGCTGGTTAAGTCTTGGTTGTTGACGATGACCTCACTGATTTCAGCATCGCTCAGTGGAACGCTCTCACCGTTTGCAGTGGCCGAGACTTGGCTGAACTTGACCGCTGGAGAGAAGGATGCGAAAGGCACGGGTTGGCAATCAGAGCCATCCTCATTACACTCCTCGAAATCCTCGATGATGAACTCAGCACTTGTCTCACAGAGCGAGCCAGCAGTGACGTCGCTGAAGGTCTGAGTGACCTTCTGGCCTGTAGTAAGATTCTCCAGCGTAGCTGAGCCGCCTGTCAGAGAGGTAGCAACTACTGACATCTGGATTTGATCGCCCTCAGAGATTGTTATGCCAGAGAAATCGGCTGCATAGAGTCAACATCCTTGTCCTTCATTCTCCGTCTAGGTTGGGCCCAAAGCCACTTACCTGCATACTCTGGATACCACTCGTACCATGCATCATAAGTACCGTCGCCGTACCAATCAAAGCCGGTTTGTAAGATGGCTGTCTGGCAGGTAGCACCGTCGATGCCGACCCAGGCAGAGCCCGCAGCACTAGAGCCTCCGCCACCCTTGGGAACGTTGGCCACAGCCGAGGCAGCTGTGAAATCTGAACCTAGAAGGATGGCACCTCCCCAGTTGGATTGAACTGTGGCGTGTTCTGTGGTGATCGTCTTGTGCGGTGAGGTACGCCTGCTCCGACCCCCGCGGCGAGCAAGGCGGCGGGCAAAGCCGTTTTGTGCGGGCACAGCAGCAGCGAGGGCTACCTCTGCGGTGAGAAGGGCAGAAAGGATGGCAATAGCGGTGAACTTCATATTGTTAGATAGGGGCAAAAGATTTATACAAGACAAGCTTTGTCAGCTAAGAATTGAATGGCAATTTTTGGGTGATTGTTACGGTATCGAAGCAGAGAGCTCCAACGGCAGAAATTCTTCCCATACTTATAGCAAAAGAGACGCGGGGCACTCGCGATATCCATGCTCTCCAGAGGCCGGCAAGGTGGAATCAAGCTCGGGGTTTCATGTCTCGAATCTAGGATGCCTGTTCGAGATAGAGCCTTAGCACATTTTCGATATCAACATGTGCCAACATGCGGCCAGAACAGAATGGAGATTCCTCATTGAGAAGCTCCCCGATACGTTCAACAAGTCAGCGTGATGCAGAGATGGAGTGTTCCAGACGCGATAGGTCCTTGTTAAGTGTGTACCTCGATGCGATGTCGATCCCGATCGGCCTGATCAGCATATGGCTAAGTTAATAAGGAAGGTGGATGGTTGATAAGTACCCTGTGATTCATTATATACCACTAGAGTATGAACTGCTCCTCCATTATTACTCGCTGCGTATATGAGGGTTCAAGTGAGTGTAAGGGAATTAATCTGCACATGTTCGACATGTTACATCCGCTTCGTTCATGAGGCGGGATGGCACTGGCACAGGGCATTAAGCTTCGCCCGTTGGATCCCCGCAAGGGAAGGGCGCAGACTAGGAGCTCGCCCCTTCTTGGCGAGGCTGCTCGTTGAAAGACACTACAACTGACTGCTATCGAACAGTAGAGAAGCTGGCCATCCCATGCGATAACCTTGCATGCCACAGTGGAGCCTCCCACTTCCTATGCCGATACAGCCAGTCGGGTTATTGAAACGGTTTGGTGGCTGAGAATTAATGCTGTACACATGATATTAATTTATTTTAATCTAGCTTAAACCCAATCAACTTGCATTCATACCATATTGTTTGCACATAAACACCTGAATTTGCGGGGAAGCTGTGTTTCAGAGTAAGCCAGATTCGGCAGGTAAAGAGTTGGTACTGACCACTGGTCTTTCTTCGGAACAGCATTCTCTATTATTAAGATTGATTCTATGATAATGACAAAAAGAGTTGTTAATGTGGTGAGTGGTGAAGCCGTCGGCCAAGCTACATTGCTTGAAATGGTACGAGTATTGTGCCTCTGGTGGCTGTCTGCTAATGAAATACTGCTGGACCCTGAGTATAAAGATTATTTAGTCCACATTTGGGCGACCACCAGCGAAGAAGTTACCCCACCAGTAAGTGATCAATCAGTGGCCGAGATCCCGAGGAGCCCTGCGAACTGATCAACTTTGTAATATAGCCGGGGATGGCTAAAACTGATGTGCAATCCTGTTTATTGGTTATTGCGTAGGGGACGGATGGATGCAAGGCTGTCGAAAACGAGGTTGGACTCTCTGTTGATGTTAAGAACTTCGAGTATATGCCCAGTATATTTGAATCAACCAACGGAGATGCCAAACCCTGCAGTTGTCATCTGAAGCGAATATGTCTAAGCTCTGTGTCATTTGCAGAAGTGAAATTCAAAACTCGAGGCTCTCGAGATGCGCTTATATAGCCAACTCAGCCCATCATTATCTTTGAAAATCTGTAATTATTTGATATCATGTATCAGAGATCACTGGTCACTCTGGTTCTGCAGTCAGGGTTAAAATCAATCTCAGACTGGAAGAGAAGGCATACGATGTGACGTTAAGGTAAGGCAGGATTTCGACAAGTCGATGGTGAATGTCGAACAAATATTCATGTCAGCAAGTTGAGGATTGGAAATTCTCTTTACTTGAGATACCATGGTATTAAACCCGAAGCAGTGTTACTTCCTTACTAGGTCAGTAAAGTGGATGTCACATAACGAATATCATCCTAGAGCTGCTAAATGGCCCCTAGGCGCAGATCTTGAAGGCACATGTTAAGTGATCAACAGGGACGAAAAGCAATTTTAGCGAGTGTGCAGCTTGCTGGAAACAGATCTTGGACCAAGGTCAATTCCATATATAGGACGGCAAGACTTTGTTAAAGCTGATACTCAGCTGAGGATATGTGAAGCATGGGACTGGATGCTCAATAATACCTCCACTCAAAAGATGAGCTCTATAGGTTTATGATTCATGACCAGATTCCACGGTCCTGCAGTATCTTAATCTATATAGCTCTCGTGCGTTTTATCACGCGCATCGCTAGGCGTATCTCCTGTAAGCGTGAGTCTAGTGAGATTCAGGTATGCATAGATTCTATCCTCATATTTTGAGAGCACTTCAGTGAAGGCGGCATGAAGGCCTAGTCGAGTTGGATGTTCACAAGATTGTCTATGAAGACTGTGGAATGATACGTTGCAAGATCCAACGGCGACAAGATGGAATCCCTCGCGTGGCTTTGATCTGTGTGAAGGAGAAAATATTCGGGAGGATCAGGAGTCGTAGCAGAGATCGGTTGTACGTAACAGGCGTAGGTAGGTTGAGACATTATAGAAGCAAACACGAAGATGGAAAACTGTTGTAGGTATTCATGTTCAAAATTGAAAAGGGTCTGGAATACCACTGAGGGTCTTGAAGTTTGCGGGTGCAATATATTCAGCCACCACCTCCACTAATTGATTTCTCCGCCATCTGTGCGACACATTCCAAGTGGTCTCTTCAATGGGTGCGTTCCTTTATGGGTAGTAGACCAATCTGTAACTCATGTAAAAGGGATAAATCTCTTCAGATGGCTGTATACACTGGGAGCGGACCGTCGCTAGCAACACCTTCCGCGAGCTGATTACCAGAGGCCAAACTTGGGTATCATTCCCGGCACTAAGGACCGAGCAAGGTTGCTGAAGTGGAGCTCTACTTCGGGGTCCTCCGACGAAGACGCATCCCGATTCGTGTTGAAACTGGTATATCTTCGCGGTTCATACACAGCGGAATTCCACCAGACTACGTAGCAGGTAAGTAATTGCAGTTCGCATGAGGCGGAAATCCCGCAAGGCTACTGAATGTATGGCATCACACCCTCGAGCTTTGATAAGAGTCGAGCGTCGCTAGGGGAACTGTGTCCAGAAAAAAAATGACCCATCAATCATTTAAAAGCACCATTTCGCCCATGTACTAATAATAAGGAAAAACCTTTATCGCTTGAAGCAACGGCGACAAAAATTGTATTCATGCTTTGCTTGTAAGATGGTCGCACCACGTCAAATTCGAGTTCATTGTCAAAGGGAGCATAACGTTTAAACAAACTAAGTGATCAAGACGTATCTACAAGCAGTAGAGCTCATGAATGTTGCGAAAGCTCTGCCCTTGTTTGCTGTCAACATGAAAGTGAATCGGCAACGTCGCTCGCGGGAGCCATGAATTGCTGCGGAGTGCGGAGTAACGTTGATTACCGCACCTTGCCAAGCTCGGATCGCGTAATCAAGAATTCTGCCGAGGCACTTTTGTGTGGTTCGAGTTCGCGAACAAATTCACTCTCAATTTCCTCATCTTTGGAAATAAAGACGTTTAAATATCTCTGTACCACTTAGGCGCTAAGTAATAAATCTGAAGAGATGGCATCCACATATAAGGCGGTAGTCCTCGCAAAGCGACCCACGAGCCACATCGTGCCAGGAGAAACATTCAAGCTCCAGACAAAGCCAATCCCCAAGAAGACGGATTTGAAGGATGGCGAGGTTCTCGTGGAGTCCAAATATCTCTCAATTGATCCTGCAATGAGAGGATGGCTCAATGGTTTGCTGGCCCACCTTATTGTCCCTGATACACTTGTCTTTGCGTCCAATAACTGACTGGTCTTACCTGTTAGATACTAGGTCGTACGTCCCGCCAGTCCAAATTGGCGAAGTCATGAGAGGCCAAGTTATTGGTGTTGTGAGAGAGTCCAAGTCTTCTTTACCAGTGGGGACGCACGTATTGGCATTTGCGGGCTGGTCGGAGTTCACAGTTGCCAGGGCCAAGGACGTCGAAAAGGTGGTAATTCCGAAGGGCGGAAAGCTTTTTGACGCGATGAGCGTTTTGGGTACGCACTGTTTGATGGACCCCAGAAGAATGAAGAATGTTGGGTAACAGATGCTCATCTATTAGGTATAACCGGTCTTACCGCATATTTCGGCATGCTTGACGTTGGCAATGTAAAAGCTGGTGACTTCGTTGTGGTGTCCGGCGCGGCCGGTGCCACAGGTTCAGTGGCTGGCCAGATTGCGAAGTTAAAGGGCGCTACGGTCTTGGGCATTGCAGGAAGCGAGGAGAAAGTACAGTGGTTGAAGGATCTAGGTTTCGACGATGCTCTTAATTACAAAGATCCAGAGTTCCCTAAGAAGTTCAGGGCTGCAACTAAGGTAAGTCAACATAGTTCGCGATCTCTTATCGGGGACATAGCTTACGTGCAAGCAGAGCTTGATTGACGTCTTCTTTGACAATGGTAAGATTACATTTACATAATTGGAGAATCCACCACGCCTAACCTCTCAACAGTTGGCGGAGACATCTTAGACCTGGCACTCTCCAGAGCGAAGCCACATGCACGATTTGTCATGTGTGGAGGTAAACCTTCCCCGCAGGCTTAATACCACCATGTCGTATGAACTAACATTGTTTGCCTTTAGGTATTAGTCAATACAACGAGCAATCCGCGAAGGGGCCAAAGGTAGAGAGCCTCATCTCCAATCTGAAATGAGGGAAACTAATTAACTGTCAGAATTATCTTATGATCATCTCAATGCGAATTCGGTAAGATAGAGACTCACTCTCTTTTATATTCTGTCACCGTCTAAAATTCTTCAATTAACCACGTGGTGAGTTTCTGACAATGTTATCATACAGCATGCAAGGATTCATCGTCTTTGACTACGAAAAGCAATACCCCCAAGCACGCCGTGACCTGGCGCAGTGGCTAGCGGAGGGGAAGATCCAACGTCGCGAAACTATTGTCAAGGGAGGACTGGAAAAGGCAGAAACGGCATTGGCTGGCCTGTATCAAGGCTTGAATACTGGTGCGTACTACACTCAGCTAATTGTGAAGGACAGAACTAAGCTATTCACGAAGGCAAACTGCTGGTTGAAGTCAAACCAGAAGACAGCAAAGTATCAGCACACCTGTAAATTCATGTACACTATTTCCTCATTTACCTCAAAACTGGAGCTAGTAATTCTAGGATGTCAAATGCTACATAATGAAAAAGAATGCTTCTCCGCGCCAAATTGCTGCCTATAATTAATTCCAGATGCCTTACGGAGGTGGGGTACAGATGTCCTAACTTCAAACGCACTTAATTAGTTTGAATCGGTTTCTCTTAAACAAGGCAAGGCTTTGCACCTCTCGTATAGCATCGAGTAAGAAAAAGGTTTGCCCAAGAATATATGAACCTAAGGATAGAACAACTTTGGAAGACCAAGCCACCGGGACTCAATCATCTCCCCACTTTCGGCTCCAGCCGAGCGAGTTTGGATAAGTAATACGTAAATTCCGCTGAAGTTGATAAGCCGGCAGTAACGGAGTAGGGATATCATACATCTATATATACATTGTCAGATTACTCTGTAGGTCCGGTCAAACCAGAGTTTCTATCACTGATCCATCTCTACCAACTATGGCAACTTCAGGTAAAGAGACAAAACAAGTGAGAGTTGCGGTGACTCAAGCTGAGCCAGAATGGCTGGATCTTGAAAAGACAGTTGAGAAAACATGCCACCTTATCGAAGAAGCCGCCAAAAATGGAGCACTGCTGGTGACATTCCCAGAGTGCTGGATTCCTGGCTATCCGTCTTGGATTTGGTAAGAGCAATTATTTGGATGATTTCCGACGCGCTAATCAACCAGGGCGCGAGGGGTCGATTTCGATATGGTAACCGCATATCAGAAGAACTCTCTAGTGATCGACTCTCCACAAATGAAGAAGATTTGCGCAAGTGCGAAGCAGAACAAGATTGCTGTTGCGATTGGATTTTCCGAGAACGATCATAACTCCCTCTATATTGCACAAGCCCTCATTGGATCAGATGGAGATATCAAGATGCGAAGGCGGAAAATCAAGCCAACCCATTTAGAAAGAACAGTTTTTGGTGACGGATCTGGAGATTCTCTTCTTAATGTCGTAGATGTACCAGCCTTAGGAAAGGTTGGCATGCTCGCTTGTTGGGAACACACCCAACCGCTATTGAAATACCATACTTCTCACCAAAAAGAGGAAATCCATGTTGCAGCGTGGCCTCCGGTGTATTATCATGTTGACGGGCCTGGACTATGGTCAATGACTAGGGAAGGCAAGAACGCCCGGTTCAGTTTTTATTGCGAAGTCTTTGGCTAAACTAATTCAGGAACTCGAAGTCTTTCCCAAACTTATGCCATAGAATCGCAGACATACACTTTGCATACCACAGCGCTACTAACACAGAAGGGTATTGACAAAATGAATACAAGCTCTGGGGCTATAATGAATAGCCCTGGTGGTGGAAGTTCTGCTATATTTGGTCCAGATGGGAGACAGATATCTGATGACATTCCTGAGACAGAAGAAGGCATCCTTTATGCTGACCTAGACTATGACGCCATTTTGAAAGCTAAGAGCTTCTTGGACACATCAGGGCACTACAGCAGGCCAGATCTGCTTTGGTTGGGAGTAGACAGCAGAGAGAAGAAGCATCTTAGGAGTGAAAAGAAAGATGAATAATACTTTCACTTCGGATTGTGTCAAGTATCTCAAGAGCTCGCACATAGTCCCATTATTTGATTTAGTCGACACCTTATTTATTCTTCTGGAGTAGAAAGAAATTCAGTCAGTAAGCATAAATCATTCTACAGATCAGACAGTCTCAATTTGTATCCATAGTTTTCCGCTGCTTCCCAAATTATTCATACGTTTAAAGTAACTCCATCACTTCTTAAACAGAAGTGAATATAACTTCCACAATCAGCACTCCGAGTTGTAACGTCACCACATATCATCGCCTTGTCGATTAGTTACGTGTTCCAGGCTCCGCACACATAAATCTTACACCCGCACCCACAATCTTCTCTGCGACAGTTTTCTCTTCTTCGTTTCTGGGGCCATATACCATTGTATAGCCAGCGGGGAGTACTCCGCCACTTAATGAGTGTCTTTGGCCCCATCCACGCTCAACAACGAGTTTTGCATCCTTAGGAGCAAGAGTCACATGCAGAGACCCATCGCTCTCATGCATATGGGCAATCTCACCTTTAGCTTTGCGAGCAGCAACATGTGGATAGATTGGTTTAGCACTGGTGGTAAATGCCGAGGCAAGAAAGAGAGCGTCAGCATTGAGTTCAAGTTTCGAGGGAGCGGAAAGGAGAACATCGGGAGACGCTGCTGCCAGGGAAGCGATGTGTTTGCGGATATTCTGTATCGGCGCATTGTTAGCACTGTCTGCAATTCGAGGTTTATCTCCAATGAGTCGCTCCTCTGAACTCATAAAAGAGCGGATCCATATTACCTCTTTCATTTCTATCGTCGGCAACTGATTTCTCTGTCTCTGAGGCACGACCCATTTACCCACATCTGGCCTTGGTGGGTCTCTTGGTGGAATATCTTCTGCGTCTAAAAATGTATAATTACCGTATTCACCCGCTTGGGAAATTACTCGAGGATCATCATAGATAGCAGTGTCCAGCGTTTCTCTTGATATCAGTCGCATGGCATTTTGGAGCAACCAGCCGAGGATATTATGAGGTACACCTCCTGGTCCAAGGCTATACCAGGCTCTGTAGTCAAGGTACGCATACCGAAGTAACGGTGCAAGGAGAAGAATGAGAGCGGCTATAAGAGCATTGAGCTTGTTTCTGAGAAGAGGTCGCGCGCGCACAATGATAGATGATAAAATACGGGCTGGTGATTTCTCCCTTTCGAGCTTGTCAGCTAGGCTGTTTAAATATATGAATCAGGACATACATGGTCTGAGCTCGGGTCTTGCGGGTGGAGAGCCGGGGTATTATCTGTATTGCAAACTATCTGATATATGGTCTGAGGTTGCTAATTGTTGTGCAATAGTGCTGCTATTGTACTGCTGAGGGATACATATGATGGCTATGTGTCTGATTTGGATGACCGGCCGGAAACCGGGTTTCTATACGGTCCGCAATTGAATACCAGATGAATAGAGCAAGTTATCGCGAATGCTTTTGTTTCCGCCCATCCGTGCAGGGTCAATGTAAAAGCGAAATACAATATTGTCCTCCGCACGCTGACGGTTCCCCTCACTATGCATCGAGGTGGGGCAGATGACGGGCATAACTCGCTGTATCTCGGATATAATACATCAAGTGCGGGGATGCAGAACTCAATTCGTACGTCAGATTCTTGAGGAAAAGATCGGAGTCGAATAATTATCAGCGCAAACAAAGAACCTCAAGAGGCACAGTGAATATGCGAGACCGCAAATCAAATTACCTCATGGAACATCCGGGACTAAAGACTTTTACAATAAGCCATCCTTAAAGCTCGAGGGGGTGGCCTGATTCCCTCTAACCGATAATATTACGATGGACATTAACCCTTTGAGTTTAAGAGAAGAGATTGCGAGAAATCAATTGGTTCAGAGTACATGGGTCCCATTGATCATTGTCTCTCTAATAATTGGGTATTACTGGGGCTTTGAGAGCCCCTCATCCAAAGGCGTCGAGGGAGATCCAAAAGAGAAATATCCTACTCCACATGAATTGTCAGCCTTTCGGGTGACATTTCCCATGATGCCCACAGCAACCGAAATGTCCGGAGGGTCTATCCGCTACCACGTTCCCCTCTTTTATGCATGCTTGTCCAACTTTGCAACTACCAATGAGCTCTAAAGTTGAGAATATGTCGGTCATATTTACCATCGTAATTGGAGCATGCTCTCTGGGATTCTGTAGCAAACGCTTCGCTAATATTCATTTGACATTATACGCCAATACTTCTGTATTATCTTATTTAGGCTACACTATGGATGCCCTAGGTCTATACACCATGTAGGATGCAAGGTACTATTAGGTGTGTGCCAGCCTAGAAACTAAAACAGGCTGGTTAGGGATTAGGTGTTGACAGTCTAATTTGACATCCAATCATATCCAGCCACACCCTACATTAAAGTTTGGGAGCTTTAGTGATCACTAAGAATTACTAAAGTGGACCTTTTCCGGAATTAGGTATAGCTTGCTCTTTTGCTGAGCAGATCGTACTTCGATAATCATGCCTAAGTTTACGTTTAAGTAGTTATCAGAGTTAAAAAATGGGACTTGACTGCAGAGTTATTCCTGGGAAAGAATGGAGTGGTCTACTAGTAGGAATCTGAGACCTTGAAACTGCCCAGAACTACATAACACCTAACATCTGACAGTAACCGTCATGGAAGAAACCGTGACTCTTTTGGATTCAATACACAAATATATTTAATAAATGATTGAAAATCTAATGATTGTAGCGCTTATACCATCGAAAAACACCATCCCGCCAACGTCGAAGACCATAGTTGCAGGAACAAGGGACCCGCAAGAAGGTGAATGTAGCCAATATAAGAAAAACTCCGATCCAGTGCAAGTTCTATACAGTGACGAGTTGTGAGTAGAGAATATCCGTTCTGTAATGTTTAGCGACTCATTTCGTTCAAATGTAATATTATGCAGTATCGCTTTTATTCTTGGGCTTTTTATCTTTTCTTGGAAGCCTTTTCCAGCCCAATCCGAGACATGTACAAAACGCTGTACAAGATCCGCCAATGGACAGGTACTGTGTATGGTTTGATTAGCTCAACAAACTTTATTTGTTCGATGTCCCATGTTTCTTACAAACGTGTTTATGATTGCATGATTATATGCACGTATAACCTCCTGCAGATCGGTTCCTGATACACTAGACCGCACTGCACTTGCCCCCACCGCAATTATGTATTCAGCGTCGACACCAGGAGCATACTGTTTCAGCGATGATCGTAGACTATTTGTAAATATGGTCTGACCGACACTGAGGAAGATTGCTGCCCCAAGATATTGACAGAAAAACACCTGGGCAGTCGCAATGGAAACGTCTTTGGCCGGAAGGAAAGATTGAATTGCAGTTATTGGCTTTTAATGGATAGTGATATGTCAGCCACTCCAAACAGCATATTGCCGGCTTCCAGGAATACTTCTCACCATCTGTAAAACTGACCCTCTGCCTGTCCCGATGAGAATCTGATATCCTATCCATTCGCCGGCTGTTGACGAAGGAGTGAATGTAGTTATCAAGCCCGCGCCCACAGTCGTTAACATACTTCCGAATAACGCCCATGGTGTCACGTAACCTATAAATTGCACTGCGATACGTAAGCAATCATTTTGCATTTCATAGTAGTCAGCATATCTGTGTGAAACATACCGAATCTGCCTGCAAAAACGGCACCGAGACTCTGAGAAATGGCGGTAGGTAATATCATAACGCCACTCATTGTTGGACTTGCATCTTTGACAACTTGGAACCAGAGAGGTAGGTAATATGAGAGCAGAATTAACGCTCCCATCTGTAAGGCAGAGGTCGCACACCCAAAAAGAACAAGCTGCATCCGCGCTACGCGTGGTGGTATCATCGATTTTTCCCCATGATAAATTTGCCATATTCCAAAAATGACGAAGGTGACAAACGCTCCACAAAATAACCCAATAATGAGGGACGAGTCCCATCTATACTCATTACCACCCCATGTCATTGCAAGGAGCAGCATGATACAGGCAGGAGCAAAGAGTACGAAACCTATCAGGTCTAATTCGGAAAGTATAGCCTTGATATTGGACTTGACTGGCTTCTTTTTGATTTGTTCAGGGATGCTCAGACATCCCAGAACTGCGAATGCAAGTCCCGCAACCGGGAGATTTATATAGAAGCCTGCACAACAAAAATAAGCGTGTGGATAGTTCGTAGATACTTCGTACTTAGAAACTTACACCATCTCCAGGAAAGATGCTGTGTGAGCGCACCACCTACCAAGGGACCGACCACTGAGCCCACAGTTGAGATTCCTACACCGACTCCAATGAATGCTACCCAGAGCGGTCAGGATTAATATTGGCTGTGTGTATGGGGCATTATCTTACCAGCTTTTTTATCGGTTGATACTGTTGCAGCGATTACTGTGAATGCACCGTTTAAAAGTCCAGCTCCACCAAGACCCTGAATGGCTCGTCCAACAATGAACATGTGTGAAGAAACAGAGACAGAGGCTATGAGGGACCCAAAAAAGAATGTAGCAAGGAAGGTCATATAGGTTTGCTGGAATTGAAGTTAGGAAGATTGAAGCACGAATACACGCCTCCCGTAGTTACCTTAACAGGAAAGTTATTATAGATCTTTCCAGTCATTGGTTGGATTGAACATCTGACTGTTTATCAGATCGATTGAAGACCCGTCTTGTAAGCTCGGACTTACGTTGAAAGCAGATAGGCAGCCCCGTACCAACCAATATCTTCAAGGGAGTTGAAGTGAGAAGTTATCTTCGGAATTGCCTGCCTCGAATAATTTAGATCCAGATTTATCTAAAGTTGGTATGTTTATGAGATGTGTCAGACTGACAGTTGAGACAATTGAGCCATTCAGTGCCATTAAAAACACCGAAAAGAAAATTGCGGCAAATAGGATGTGTAACTTAATTCCAACCGGAGCCTTTAGGTCCGTCTTTTCGCTACAGGTTGTTTGAATTTGTTCCAGCGGGACTTCTCCATTGGCTTGAGCTGAGACTGCAGAGTCCCTTTCCGTCATAGACTCGGTATCATCAAGCTTGACTCTCTCCTCCTTAGTTTTAGGCTGCGTAGGAGTTCCTGTTCGTTCCATGATTTCAAGTCAAGCATCGAAGAGGCAGAAATAGAAGATGCATCATGTCAGTGGCTTTTAGGGGTATTTTCTGCTCTAGTTGCTCCGATTTCCTTCCTAGATGGGTCCTGGTAAATTACTATAGGAAGGACCATTTTCGTACTAATGCAGGTGGAGCGCGTCGGACTCGGAATTCCGACTCCGACCACGCCACCATTTCAGTCTTATAATCGACCGCTGCTCACAATTGCTCCCACAACCACAATGTTCCAGTCTTCGGAAGAGCAGCCGGTACTGTTAATCCGAAGGACTAAGCCAATTTCTCACACAATTCAGAATTCGCAGCTTGTCTTGAGCCGTACTGAGGATGTTCCGTTTGACTCCGGCTCCGGCTTCACCAACCGACGGCGATGGCGCACGCTTGCCTAAAGCATGCGTTACATGTGCCCGGTCTAAAGTGAGGTGCGAGATTGAGAAAGGTGAACAAGTGTGCAAAAGGTACCGCTATGGCTCATTTACTGTCAGTTACAAGAACTTATGCCAAGTTTTTGCAGATGTCGTCGTTTGAACAAGGATTGCTCCATGCAATTGCCTGGAGCACACAAACGCAAGAAGCCAAACAAGAGATCGTAAGTAGCTAATCTGCATCAACATTCACAGCTATATGACAATGACTTATATTTTTTGTCTTTTTACAGTGATGTCGCAAGACTTGAGGCGAAGCTAGATGGTGTGACTGCAATTCTCACGGCGTCTGGTCAGATCGGAGGCGGAAGAAATTCGGACGGCCTGCCTCTGCAATTCACCTCTTCTGTATCGGGCGAATCAGACCTTTTCAACCCTGGAGTATGTGCCAAATATTTTATCCCAGACGATACCGAAGCATTTTTCTTGCTCAACGAGTTTCGCAAGAATATGGCACATCAATTCCCGTTCATTATCGTGCCTTCCGATACCAGCCCTGCCGAGTTCCGGCAAATGAAGCCTTACCTCAACATGGCTATTATGATGATTAGCTCCAACAATAACTATACTCTACAGACAACAATGGCACGAAAACTCAGAGAGCTCGTGAGCCACAATATGCTTCTCAAAGGCGACCAAAGCCTCGATTTTCTCCAGTGCGTTATGCTTTGTATAGCATGGTTAGTCTTCTGTAATACTGTCGGAAAGCTCCAAACTCTGCTAATATAAACATTATCACAGGTATCATTTTCATCTTAAACTTGGTTCTCAGTTGACTAATCTTATTTATATGATGACCTCTATGATGACTGATCTCGGTTTGCATAAATACTATCCCCCAAGAAAGGGGATTTCTAAACTCACCATGATGTCATCCGATCTTGATCCAGACTCAAAATCAACATCCGCTAGGACCTTAGAAGAGAGGAGAACATTTCTTGGTTGCTTCTACCTTTCATCGATGTAGGCGATGATTCTGGCAGGTTTTCATAGGACGAGCGAGGCTGACATCTGGCAGGACATCGATGTGTTCCCGAGAAATGGATCCGATCCGCTATACTAGATATGCAGAGGAGTGCTTCCATGCCATTGCTGATACTGTGGAATATCCCACCGACGCGTATCTTGTGCAATTAGTGAATCTTCATCGAATGTCGGACAAGATAGCGCGTACTCTTTCAATCGAGAATTTAACATCTTCCACTGGCTTCTCGACCCCAATTGGGGCGCTTGTCAAGTCTCTACAGGGAGAGCTATTGCAGCTGAAAGATTCACTCCCCCATGATAGTCCTTTCACGTGTAAGTCCTCAACTTCCCTCTTTTAAAAAAGATCTAACGAACGCTGTAATAACAAATGCGCAGCGATGCTTCTCATCCATTACTACAACATCGAGATCTATCTGTACGAAGTTGCCCTCAGTGACAATCACAATTTCATTGACTATGGAACCTTCCCATTTACCCGCCTGGACATGCTATTTGCGTGCCTAAACTCCACGAGAGCCTTCTTTGATTCCTGGAACTCCGTTCCCCTCTCCGCGTACTCGGCTAGTCCATACACAATATGGACACAGGTTGGCCATGCTCTAGTCGCACTCTCAAAACTTACACTTTTTGTGGGCCGTGGGTGGGACCAAAATTACGTGCGGAGTATTATTGATTTTGCGAAGACGATCGATAAGTTCAAAGCGGATGTGGAGGAGGTGAGAAAACTCACTACACAACATCAAGACGAGCAGATGATACCGGAATACTTCCCTGGTCTCGGAGAAAAGTTGCAGCTCATGAAGGATTTCAATGAGCGGAGATTACGGGCTCAGTCAACTCACCAAGGTCCTACACCAGACACTTCCTCGGTGGAAGGTGTTTCTTTACCCGAGATTCCAGATGACATCTTCGCTCCTGGGACGACTCTTTTCCAATTTATGAACGACCAGTTCTGGCAGGAGTTTACATAAATTTCAATTTGAAGATGCACCTTAGGCAGGAGAAGGTGTAATGTTTCAAAAGTCAGGTGGTTATCAACAACAGCTTATTATTAGAAATGGATTCGGCCGTGGCTCAGGCGAAATATTGGTATCTGGATGATAATAGAGTTGGCAAATTTCGGAATTTCGGTCGCTCTTTTTACGCGACTACTTCTACCAAGTCTCAATCCCGTTATTGACATCTGAGAGAACGCCTGCTTGCAAAGGTACCTAGCCCGTTTGGTATGTTTCTAGAAGACCCGTACCCTTTGGGCATTTTCTGCGCAGTATCGGTGGGAAAGACACTTGTCACCATTACCAGCTTATCCACTAACAGTTGGCCATGGTATATTGTAGTAAAGCCAGTCATGTCTTTATCTATCGAATGCTCCACGGCTTGGTATATATCCATTATCCACATGTGGCCGTCTTCAAAGATTATCCCCGGTCAAGTAGTATGCAGAGAATCAAGGTGGGCTTTGTATTTCTCCAGATATGGGTGATTTCCACCTCGGAGAGCGGAGAGAAGTTTCAGGTACTTGTTACTCAAGATTTGATAAGATGGTACAGAAGAGGTGGATCCAGGATTGTACATAACATTTGCAGCGGTGATCGCGATGTCGTATAGTTTTTCAATCTAGGTGTAACCCTATGTCAGCGAACACAAGCTAAGAAGATCAAAAGCGCAGGGTATGAATAGAACCATAAATAGTAAGACTGGGATCTCTTACCAAACCGAGACCATGAGCCTCCATAGAGCTCAGAGATAGAGACTGGCAGATGTCCAAAGTGGACTCTGCCAGAGTCACCGCGAAGGTATAACCAAGTTCAGGCCGGTGCGGCTGTACTTTGAGAAGATTGTGAGCCAGGCAGAATTGCCATATACGGTTCTGCAGCCACTTTTGCGTGACAAGGATATCAGCATACTGGGTAATGAGATATTGGTTCATAAAGGTAGTTGAAAGGCTACCAGCCTGCCGAGTTTCACTCAAATCGTCAAGAATGACTCGATCATAATCTCCGTATCGATTTCTATAGTCGACCCGGGACACGCTATCATGCAAGGATAAGATCTTGGCATCATCTTGCTTGGTACAGCAGCCATTTCTGGCGCCGCAGACGCCATTCCAGCAGTTGACATCGTTGTCATCAATGACACTGAAAATCTCCATGAGGAGCGATAACCCCATCAGCGCCGCGGCGTCCTTATCGTTGTATACAACCATATCAGAAAGAAGACCATGAGTAGAGTTATGGATAACATCATCGGAAAGCGGTCTATCAAATGCCGGAATTAATCGAAAGCTAATGGGGTGTCGACGTTGGATAGCATATGCTCTGTAGAAGTCAAACATTTGTCAAAGCACAGAAAAGGATTTCGAAATTACACCCACCTTTCGGTAACGTAGAGAACCAGATATACTCTCATACGCTGACTTTTCTCTTCGCTGGAGAGGAATCTATATGAATCTTGGTTGTTCAAACCCATTGTCATCGCCAAATCGATCGCTTCTCTCAGACGCAGCCAGGCAGCATTATGTTGATTGCTCCCGAAGAGGCAGCCAAAAAGAAAGAAGCTAGTTAATATTGCCTCCAGATCTGGATTTTCGCCAAAATCAGAAGAGCTGCGTAACTTGGTGGCCTCATCCATAAGTTTCTTCGCTTGAGATGCGCGTGTCGAAGACGTTGATCGCTCGTTAATGAGAATCGGTTGAGTGATAGCAAACGCACAGAGAGATAGGATCATCGAGCCGAACAAGGCATTTCGACGATGCTCCTGAAGAAATATCCGAGTGAAAATGGAGGAGCGGTTGAGAACTGGCAATGTGGTGTGTAATCGGTCAAAAAACACATCTACCCAAGGAATCAGACTGACCTCGCTGATATAGGGCGGCCAGAGGTTATTGTGTATGGAATTTAGGTCATGTTGCGAGGTGAGCAAGTCATACATAGGAGGTTGGGGAGGATCAGGCTGTTGCATGGTAGTACGTGTCCCAGTGCCGTGAAAATCAGCGTCAACGATGAGGGGAAGTCCAGTGTCAATGAATGAATTTGTTCCGGGCAAACTGAGGAACGGTATTTGGGTGGTCACCCTATCTGGTGGCCAATACTCTCCATCGAAATGGTCCTCGATGGTCAAGCCAGTACCAAGGCTTGGAACGGAAAAGGCAATATCATTAGCTGGACCCTCCGTACTAGATGCGCGCACGTTCTCAGGAGAAGCTATGAATTCATCTGATGGTGTTGATAGGGATTGAAATTGCCGTCGATCGGATGAAGGAGACAACTGATTGGAGTGAGATGGGCTCTGGATCTCAATATCTCCCTGCACCTGGTCGTGTGGGTTCGGCCGATTCTGCTGCTCCCGTAGGATTTGCGAAACTCGCCTGTGTCCAAGCGTCAATTCAAAGCTAAGACCACAGCGTACACAATAATTGCGATTTGAGTGAGACTACCGATACTTACTTCCCAGGTGGACCACGTTTCTTTTGCGGCTTGAGATATGTACACTCGAAGCCTCTAGCAAGACATGTTGCGCACGGGAAAGTGAGACTGCACTGTTCAATGAATTAACACCGTCGAATCTAGCGAGGCACAATCGCGCCATGGTTTCACCGCGGGCCTTGCCTTGATCTTACGAAACTTGCACTGATCGCAAGCCCGTTTCGCTGACCGCGCTGACGACGCTGCAGCCGGGCTGGAATCCATCCGGTTCAGCAAGCATTGGTATGCCCTCGAACCATCCAGCTCTTGCGCCGACAAATGAAGGGCGAAGACGCGTGAGGTGAGCCGAGGAAGAGCAAGGTCAAGATCTGCCCCACCTCCTCCTCAGAAGGCTAGCGTCCCTGATTTCTTCACCCGCATTCGGACACATACATTTGCCTGGAGCATTTTCCATCATAAAATAATGATAGATGGGCGGCAGTTATTGGAATTCGGATGTTGTCTGTGGGATTTGGAAATGCATGCTGGTCTCTTTGGGAGTCGCGGCAATGTTCGGGTATTTTTAATTATGTGCTGATAACATAATATTTAAAATTAAACAATTTTATCAACACGTTATTTTTAAGCCCGACATCAGAAGAGTATGGAAGGTGAAACTTCTAAGCAGCGTGATATTTATCTACCAAATGGCCAATGTAATGGAGGCCAAATGCACCTCCTGATAATATTCCATAAAACATATCTCAACTCTCTACTATAATACACGTATATCCCAACGATAGCATCCCCTAAGCTGCCACAACCTCATCTTTGTGCAACATTTTTTCGGAGACCAAGTTCGCCTGCTTAGCCTCCGTTGACGTCTCGAAAGAACTCCACCTCCACATCGGTACCTTCTTGTCGTACATCTCGTCAATTTCAGCATATGTACGCCCTCGGGTTTCTGGCATGAGGAAAAAGCTCCAGACAATAACAAAGGCCATGCAGCCCGCAAAGACAAGATACGTCTTGGCACCAAGATTTGCTGCTCCCGCAGAGGTCAATTGAGGTACGGCGAAAGTTGTGATGACGGCGGTTGTCTGGGCGCAGGCGACTGTGTAAGACATCGTGTGGCTGCGGAGCTTTGGTGTCGCCATCTCGGGTGGTAACAAAACAGAGATAGAGAGGAAAGAAGTTGCCCAAAAGAAGTTGAATACGAAGCCCAGCGCAGCAATTGTTAGTAGAGCTCCGCTATTGTTGGGAAAGAATGCCAGCGCTCCAGCCACGATGTCTATGAAGAACAATAAAATCATACCAGATAATGCTGTCAAGCGTCGGCCGTAAATGTCGATGACCATCGGAGAGAAGATGGTTCCGGCAAGCGTGCAGCATGACGCGATGACGGTAAAGACGAATGCATTGCCAATTCCTAACTGGCTTAAGAAGACAGTGGTATATGTGGTGGACAGGATAACGCCAGATATTTGATTCAGCGAGTAGAAAGAACCAGCGGTAATGGTACGTTTGAAGTTCTCACGGTTGAACAAATCCCAGAAGTGTACGTTCGCCGTTAACTCGCGCTCATTCTCTTCGCAGAGTACTATGACCCGGAATTCATCATCTAGCTGCCAACTTGTATATCCTCGCAAACGGCGCAAGTTATTCTTAGCCTCCTCCAGACGACCTTTAGCTACGAGCCATTGTGGACTCTCGGGTATCGGTAGGGTCAGCAGCAGGAGGAGCGCCGGCATTCCCGCCTGTACNAGCTAGCGGGATCTGATAGGCTCTTGGTCCGTCAATAGAGTGTGTGGCGTTGACAATGATAGTCGCGATCACTCCTGAGAAGAGGTTCATAATATTATAGATCGAGACACTTCGACCTCGCATCGCTGGCGGGACAACCTCACACAAGTATAGAGGAGCGATGGTGTGTGCAATGCCAATGACAATGTCAACACAAAATCGTCCAGCAACAAAGGCACCTAAGTTCGGAGCAAAAAGTTGCAAGAATCCGCCGAGCAGCGAGAACAGGTATGACCAGATTAGTGTCCACTTCCGACCAAATCGGTTACTCAAGGGACTTGTGATCAAACCCCCAATGACAGATCCGACGAGAGGAACGGAAAAAACAAGATCCTGGTTCCGTGCTGTCAAGGAGAGCTCTCCGCTGGCGAGATTCGGTTGACCTTGGAACTTTTCCACCTGTGAAAAGAGTGAGCAAAACATGCAAATCGTGCAGCAACGGAATATCCTTCGAGAAAAGGAACTTACAAAATATGCAGTAGCTGCTATTGGAGATATGACTTTGTCATCGTAGCCAAACAAGAAGGAGGAAGCACCGAACGAAAGGCACGAGAGGAGTAAGAGGAGGTTGATAGCCCCTTCGTCTGGGGATACGCCATTCGTGGTGGCTGGGGGCGCATCTTCAAGGGCAGACACTTGAGCTTTCTCATTGTGTGATATATCGACGTTACTTTTTGAAGTAGAAACCATGTCGGCTTTCGTGGTCGTCATTTTCGTCACTAAACAGTTGAACCCGAGATATTCGGTGTCTCCCTCCTGGACACATCAGTACAACAGAGGTTGGCAGAGGTCCTTATATACATGTAGATCCGGGATTCTGGGGTAAAAATTGATTCCGGGGTGCATATTCTTGGAAGGATTCTGGTTGGTGGTAACTGGAGCTCTTCCACGTTACTGTATTTCGTCGTTGGACAGGTGGCTTGAGTTTCTCCGAAAACTCCCCGCACGCTGTGTCCCACGATTGAGTTTCGCCGAGAAAACGGCGCCCGGAGATAGTTAAGCAAACGCGAAGTATCCATTCAAAAATGTCTTCTGCTGTATGGTTCAAAGATGGATAGAGCTCCGACAAATCCCCGGGGAAGAAATTGTTAAGGTGCCAGATCGTTTTCTCAATAGAGTGTAACTTGCTCGTACTGGGGTCGTGTACATGCCAACAGTTTCTCCCTGATTACCACACCTTACTTCGTCGTTCATATACACTCCGTAGATACTCGGTTTATTCATAATTCCTCTATACTACAGTTGGAAACTCATTTTTTCTCCTGATCTTAATATTAGGCTGTCATTGTCTCCATCAGAATTTCGTCGACATGGCTGCCTTGGCCACACTCAAGGCCGTTCCTCTCCCTGATTTGAGCAAAGCGAACAATACAAGTTCTGAAGATATCGTCCTCCAAGAACCAGCGAAATCTTGTACAGAACTAGTACAAGTTTCTGCGGAGAGAGCTTTCGCTTACCCAAGCAATTCAACCGAAGACTTCTACCGATGGCGACCTACATATCACTTGATGCCTCATCGTAACTGGGCCAATGATCCATGCGGGCCCTGCTACAACAGTGCGGATGGTGGTTACTATCATATGGCTTTCCAATGGAACCCATCTGGCTGGATATGGGGAAACATGTCCTGGGGGCATGCACTGTCTCGTGACTTAGTTCACTGGCAAGTATCTTCGAAACCGTCAATCCAACCGTCCGGTAATGAGGATCCATGTGGAGTATTCACTGGCTGCACACTGCCCACCAATCCACAAGGAGAAAGAGATGGCACCTTGACCAGCTTTTATACCTCCGCCCAGGCTGCACCAATACATTGGACCCTCCCCTATCAAAAAGGCAGTGAGCTGCTCCGTATGGCGACTTCTAAAAATCAAGGAAGAACTTGGGAACGCCTTTCGAGAGGTTCGTTGGTGCCGGGCCCACCATTGGGAGTGGATGCTACCGGATGGAGGGATCCCTATGTCAGCAGATGGGAAAGCGTTGACAGGTGTCTTGGTAGAGAAGCCGGGCAACATATGTACGGTGTAATGGCGGGAGGGATCCGTGACCACTCGCCAGCTGTATTTCTCTACAGTATTAATGATCATGATCTCACCCAGTGGGATTTTCTGTGCACCCTCTTTGCTCCTGGAATGCACTTTGCGCCTTCTGCAAGGCTCCCGGACTTCGGAACGAACTGGGAAGTCACCAACTTCATCACTTTACGGGATGATCTTGGGTTCTGCCACGACGTGCTTTTCATGAGTGTAGAAGGAGTCCTTGCCTCCAGTAAACCCGCGCCGCGAGGGTTCCACCAGCGGAAAATCCGACCAAAAAAGGCGCGAAGGATTAACCGTGCTCAAAACTGGCTCTGTGGACAAGTGAAAAGACAGTCTCAGAACACTGCTAACAAAGGCCACTCTTTGGTAGCTTTTGACTTCAAGTTTGGTGGATGCATGGATTTTGGGTGCTTCTATGCCGCAAACTCGTTTTACGATCCTATAACAGATACGCAGATTGTTCACGGATGGGTTACTGAGGAAGATCTCCCACTGAATTTGACCGACAAGCAGAAATGGAGTGGATTTCTTTCTTTGCCCCGGATACTCCAGATGAAGTGCATCAAGGGCGTAGTTTCCTGTAGTCAGTCGGACTTAAAAAGTTTAGACTGGATTAACTGCTCGGCATCATCAGAGGGAACTTACACCGTAACAACTCTGTCCTCTTCTCCTGACCCTCGATTATCGATCTTGCGTCGAAATGCAAAGAGTTTACCTGGTCTACCGGTCCTTCTGGAAAGTGGCTCTGAGAATAGGAATTCAATTCCCCTGCCCCACCTCCTCCATTTTGACAACAAGAGCCTTGAGATCCAGGCGTCCTTTTCAGTGCCAAAAGACGTGGAGCAAATCGGAGTTGAATTATATCTATCAGCTGGTAAGTTATAACATTATTGAGTAACTGCACAATATTCTATGCGCTTTCCAATTGCTAAAAGTTCAGTAGATAAACATAAAAAAGCCGCCGTTATTTTTGAGCCGAGCGAGGAGCGAGTGGTCATCGGGAGGCACAACGTCTACACCGGTGATTCCGGCGTACACATGGACATCAACGATGATCCTGAAGTGGCACCTCACACCCTCTTTTCGATGCGTAATCCATCTAGCCAAGCAATTGAACAAGAAACTCTAGATATTCGGCTGTTTTTTGATACAAGCGTCCTCGAGGTATTCATTAACGAGCGCGTTGCAATCACAACGAGGGTATACCCGGAAAGTGGTAAATGCTTTGGGGTTCGACCGTTTGTGAAATATGGTGATGAGGTTACAGAAATCGATAGAGCAAGAGTCATGGAATTGGTAGGCTGGGAGATACAGCCATCTGTGAATTGGACATAAGATGTTATTATTGAGCGTTTGTCATGCCAGGACTGTGTAACGTAAGAAGCATAACTGCTGTTAGAGAATTATACAATAGATCATAGATTATAATTATAAGAGAATCTGAGATGGAATGGAAAATTCAGCTTCGGAGAAGTTCGAGCTTCGCTTTAATTCAAACAGTTTCACCGCAAATTTGGATGATTTTCATGGCGAGAAAGTATTTTTGATTTTGAGTTATGGTCTTTCTTGCCAACCCTTCCTTTATCTTCTAAAACGGAGAGACACAGCGCCAATTCTCCGCTGAATTCGGGTTTCCAAACCCAGTATACCGTGCTTGGTTCGGATACTTACAGATCGGCCTCTGTCTAAGAACACCGGCAGTGACATCCTCGTTAACAAACTTGGTAGCAATAATCGAGTCGGGCGCAATGTCTTCTTCCACCCACGCCATCAATGCTAACAGTGCATCATGCTTCGGATCACTGAAGCCTGGGACACTCCACACCTCTGGACCGAGTGCAAATGGCTGCGAGGCGCTTGCAATGTAATATGGAGCATCAACAGCTGTACCTGAGCAGTGTTGCATACCAGGGATCAGGAAAAGACGGTACCAATCATCAAGTTCAATACCTGCTGCTCCCATGGTTTTCCAAATATTTTTGTAGAGCACTTCCGAACTTCCTGTGGGAATCAAGCCATCGGAAAATCCTTGATATTGAATAATTTTACCCTTTCTGCTATGGTAACCCGTGAAATCGAACCCGACGGTTGCCTGTCCCGGGTTGATACGGTCAGCATCTATGATAACCTGATATGTGAAGTCATGCCAGTCCCAGGTGGTATCGTTGTAAAGGAAGTTTTGGATCCATTCAATGCCTGGGGCAGAAGGTGCCCCAGAATCAGCTATAATTAGCAACCCCGGTTAGCAATATATCCACGGTACTATATACAAACTGTCTAAGAGCGAGCTTACTATTGAAGACAAATCCGTACTGGGCTTCAGATCCGAGCTCATAATGAGGAAAAACAAAGGTCTGGTTCGTGTCCCACCAATCATTGTAGAAGTGATACAAGGTATCTAACTGAGGTGCAGTGAGACATGCACTTTTATTCGAACTCGGAGTGCAGAGAAGGTACTCGGGCACGAAATTGCACCCTTCTGGGTCAGATACGATTCCATCTACGAATCCATCTTGTGGGTCACACTGCCGAATAACTTCCGCTCCAATGACTGGGAACAGAGAAGAGGGAATGTGGTTAGATCCATTGACCGGCAGATTGTGGAGTGCAACTTGTAAACTGTCAGGTTGAAGGTGTGTCGTCCACCACGCCGGAGCTCCAGCCAATATGCCATCAAAATCATCTGGGTACAACTCGACGTCTTTGAATCCTTGCCTGCCACCAGTTGAGCAGCCCGTATAGTAGGAGTGTTTTAGGTTACGTCCATAATAGCCATTTGTAATCACTTTTGCAAGCACAACTGAGCCATGCATGGCCCGGTAACCCCAATCTAACTGAGCCTCAGGATTATTGAGAGCCCAGCTTGCGTCGAAAGAAGTGGCGATGTGTCCAGTGTCGGTTGACATGGAGGAGAATCCGTATCGGGCGTTTGTACCCATATCATTCCAGTTAATTCCACCAGCATATCCGCCATTACCAGTCGCAATAAATCGATCATTCCACTCGTTAGGAAGGAAAAGCCCAAAATTATAGGAGGATACTTTCGAAGACTTGACATTTACAGTAACAACGCAGAGTGCTGGAAGACCAGTGTCATTGGTAGGGAACTCGAGATCAGCAGGTCCACCGCCAAATGAGCTGTTTGCTTTAAGGTCTTGGACATATGTAACAGTTGCCGTGCTTTCATGTGCTAAGAATTTTTCAATGGATTTGATGTTGCAGTCACGAGCTGCAGCAAGAGCAGCTAGGCTTTGAAGCCCAAGCAGGGTTGGCAGGAGTAATTTCATTGTGATATATGCGTGCCGAATTCAACGACAGTACTTCAAAAGAGGAGTCAACTAGTATTTATATAACTATCCTTCCATTGAACGTCTCCGCAGATTTTGCCATTGATCATCGTTCACCTGGAAATCTGGGGTTAACGCGATACCCCGCTTTTGAAGCTGGCGACTCTGAGCGCCATGAAACGGTATTTGGGCATGCCCCACTCGATCGTTCTGCTTGAGAAGAGAAAATTACTGGAGATATAATTTAAGCAGTCTTTCCTGGGTTAGTGACGCATGACGGGAATGGCGGTAAATTTACGCGGGTGAGGGTAATTGCCGGGGGTGGATCGGCAATTGAGAAGCATAATGGGGGGACGCGACGGTAAAAGCAAGATCTCCATTAAATCATCAGGGGGTCAAAACAATCCTGGTGTAATAATCCATGGAAACAGATATACAAGGCACTGCAGGTCTCTAAGGATCTAATCATCGGGTACATAGCTACTACCTAGGTCAAGAAACATAGAGGGAATGGTTGATATTGAAGTTCGACATTCTATATGCTTTCCTGCCCCGGTCTATCGGAACAGCTGCCAATTGCTAATGCATTCCAAATATCAATAGACAACAAGCCGGTTTCCTTCCAATGCACAGTCTTTCAAAAGCTCACATTGACGGCTAATACAGTAAATATATCGGCGGCCGCTAGCCTGAGACTTATCCAGCAACTTTAACATATCCAAATCTGTCAGAGGCGTATGGAGTCGCACTCAGACTTCGTGACACTAGACATGCTCGGAATAGCTTGAACGTCAGGCGGTAGAAGTATCTAGAATATCGTTACTATTCTAAATTGTCCTGTAGTAGACTTGTGGTTCACTGTTGTTTAATCATCGCTCGTCTCACCCCGATATCTTACAAAAATCCGCTATCCCACTCGCCCCCCTTGATCGTGTACAGAAACAAAACCATACACTCGAGGAAATGTGTAATCCTAATCGATAGCCCCTCTATCATCCTATAGTTATAGATACTAGTGGCACATTTCCGTTGTTATTAGATTTTTTTTTAAAGTCCATACTCTTTTTAGCTGCTATCCAGCGCTATGTAGAGATTCAACTATAGTACAGTTTGGAAACTATAGTCTTCCTCCCTGTGCGTTATCTGTGCAAACCCCTTAGCTTCATAAAGTACTCCTCATCCTTAGAATCGAATATCTTCTCTACTCCGGGTAACTTGACGCCTTCTGTTGGCTAGTCGTGCCTAGGCTTTGATTGTACTGTATTATACTTTCCAAATACGCTATCCAAATCCAAAAAATACCCAAAAACAATCATATAAGTGAGGCTATATGATTGAAATATCCTTTAACACTCTTTTGACCTTTTTCCTTTGTATCCAGTGACCTTCCTCCGAGTATACCACACGATAACATATACCCCTCCTTGAATATATCCCCCATTTACTTCAGCTATAGGCCTTCGCGGGCAATCGAATCACTGTAGCCGGAGATGCGCGTCTCCTCCTTAGAAACCCTCGTATCGACCCCTTAATTAACTATCCTGTTATCGTAAACTCGAGAATAATCAATTATAGACACTACCTTTACTAAGTAAAAAAGCACTGTAGAATTAAGCATCGCCTGCAAACTGTTCTATGATATCCTAACCACTATACTGTCCATATTTGCGTGAGTTTCGATCGAGGATAACAGCATGTGTTGAATAGAGACTGCGAAATCTCCTATTGTATCGATCGTGAACTCTTCTTAACTCTGGAACGTGAAGACACGTTGCAGGTTCCCAGAAGGCACCGCGTGGAGGTGAGAGTCATCGCCTACCATATTTCCGTTGTGTAGATGAGAGGTGCAGCGAAGTCGATTGAAATTTGTTCTTACGCTTTCTGTTGTAAACGTCTGGGTTAAGGTTGTAAAAGTTGGTTGGAGCTTCAAATCGTGGCGGAATTGGTCCCACCATCGTAGTCTACCGGCCGTCCACTCCCAAACTCCGAATTCAACGAAAAGGCGAGAGAATTGTCAAGTCCGCAAACACTACAACATATTTGACAGTATTTTCTTCTGCGGGTCTCTATCAGGCCTTTGTAGAATCATGTCTTTGCGTCCTAGCGAGATGCTACAACACATGCCTGCGGACACTACCTCGTCCGAAACAGTTCACATCGTGAAGCAGAGAAGGGATCGGCGATGAAGATATCACGTCAACTTTTAATGGAGAAAATAGGAAGGAAAAGCAGAGCCGTCTCTGGGTGTAACGAAAAGATTGCATCGTGGACAGCCTCGGTGTTTATCCTCAATAAAGAACAGATCTTCGACTCTAGATACCCCAAGAGGGAAGGCGTGTAACTCCCCGGACTGAGAAACTCGGCACCGCCAATCACACCTTTCCTCTACCTATTCCCCCCATCTTCAAGAGGGGATCCGTGCCAACATGAACAAGGGAATGGAACCTGCAGCATTCACACTCAGCCACAATGGTAGTAATGATTGATTTTCTGGGGTTGTGGTCGCCAATGAGGTGTTTTTCGCCTTGCCAAACTCGTGCTTTTGGAGGAGGCTACCCTGTATCCATCGCACCATTGGTTCTGTAGCGAGCTGATGACGAGTCTGCGAGTCGCGTGGCCGCAAAGCTTAAATGTTAGAAAGGAAGGGACCAGACCTTGAGCTCTGAAAGTCTACCTTTGAAACTCCGCCCTTCAATTCTACAGCGGACGGGCGCGTGGCTATAATCCCGACCAAAGTAAGGTAAGGCAGTGGCTATAGTGCGATAATGCATGTTCCTACAATTAAGCCCTTTTTCGCGTTTCTGGCAGTTGTCGGAGCCAGACAAGTGAACGCGGATGAGATTACTCCACCTCTGCACGACAACCTCCATGCCCGAGAGAGAGACGCGATCGCATCAAATGGCGCGGTAACGGGATCTTCGTTCTGCTCCGGCCAAGGGTCAATATGTAACTATGCGACTGAATTGTCCACGAGCTGCCAGTCCTTCTCATCTGACCCTTCGAACCTCACCGACTGGTACAAATGCTTGTGCGAGAACGGCTACGTATCGGTCAATCAACAGTAAGTGCTCCAACTCATGCGATGGGACATAAGAAGAGGATTCTTAATCTCACCACTTTATCGACCATAGGTGTCACTGGTGTCAAGTGGAACTCGGTGATCAACAGGGCGACCTCTACGTGGACGATTCATCCGCATGCTCCAATTACGGGTTTAACATTGCGCCTATTCCGCCGAGCATCCTCGCCGCCGAGACTTCTTATAATGCAACCGCTCTAGCTCCCTCCACAGTGCATGGTTCAAGTGCCCCTGCTACAACGGGCTCTTCTTTGCGCTCCTCTCTTCCAGGCTCAGCATTGGCCTCGTCTCTTCCTGGCTCTGCGCCCGCTTCCTCTGTTTCGGGTGGATCAACTTCGGCCATTTCGAGTGGGAGTACTGGTTCCACGGTCACGTCTAACACTGTGACTCCGCCATCCAACACCGCGACTACGGGCTCCCACACCGTGACTTCGGGATCTAATACCGTATCTTCGAGATCTACCACTACAAGCCAGGCAGCAACATCAGCAGTCCAGGCCGGCGGAGCCGCAGCAATCTGGAATAGGACCCCCATTCTTTTCAGCATAGGATTGCCAGGTGTCCTCTTGGTGCATCGTATCTTCTTCTAAAGCTTCTTGCAGTAATAGATAATGTTTGGAGAGATATACCCATTGTGTTTGATGGGAGCCATTCGGGATGCAATAATCTAATTAATATATTTGAGATGTAAAGATGAAGACATAGTGACAGAGAAACTCATATGGTATCCTGATATGCCGTTCCAAGCGTATCTCATTATGAAATACGATGCGTGAGATTATACTATCAAAATGAAACGAATTACTGAAAGATTCCGCAGAGAGAACTTTCAGCGTGCCGAAATCGCAGACCTTGTCCACATATGCGCCATGAATATCCCACCGTCGTACTCCTAAAATCATGATTTTTCGTAACTAGCACAGAATCCGAAAGCGAGACCTTATTTCGATATCACCACGGGCGGAGGAATCGGCGTATAGCTATCCGCTCTGTTTGCCTCAACGGTCAATCGAACCGCATTGTATCGTGCCTCAATGAGCTTGATCTCTTCCCAAATATCGATATGCTTCCCCTCGACCTTTCCAGTAGCTTGCATATGAATTGCTCTCTCTCGTTCCTCAATGTATTCTCTCAAGTTTCTCCATCCAACCCAGTCTTGCCTTAAACGATTGGGAAGGCCTTGACTCTTCAACACCGCCAGCAAACTGGCGATCGCAGTATTTGCCGCTCCAAATACGGTGACGATTATGTGGGAAGCACCGCCTGCGCCCAACGCTGTGACGGCGGCGCCGACTATTATCTGGAGAAACAAGGCGATCGTGATGACGGAGTTACAGACGACGTATCGGATGTGCGACCATTTCTCGGCATCCACGACGATCTGGTAAACCCCATTGTTCCTGGAGGAGAGCTTCCGCTCGGCTTTCTCGGGATCAACAGGCTTAGCCTTCTTTTTCATACCTAGCCAATTGCGGCGCTCTTTGGGGGGCTTCGGTTCCGGTATCCCCAGGGCAGTATGGAAAGCTTGGAGAGGGCCGTCTTTCTCTGCTGTATGTTTCTCACTCATAGGGGGTGTTTCTGGTATTTCAGCTTCAGAAACAAAGGGCCCATCTCCTTTCTCGGTTTTGCTCGAATGTGCCGGTGGGTGCCCATGATGATCGGATTTCGGCGCCATATTGTAATAAATGCTAGATTAAAATTAGATAAAAGTGAAAGCGCTCAGAGAAACGAATCTGGGTCCCAAAAAGTGATACTGGCTTCGAAAGAAAAAGAAGGAAGGAAAAGGGATAATATTAATAAGAGATAGCGACTTTAAATCTTTTTTTTTTTCTTTTCTAATCGGAAGACCAAGCAATTCAGCTCATCTCCCTTTTTCAATTCAATAATATATGAGGGGGTAGGATTATGCCACATTGGGATTGATGCAATGGCGGCAACCATGTTCTAGCCCCAGCCGTCAGAAACATGATTGGCCGTTTATCATCTCCAGCCAGCCTCATGGATCCACCAGGTCACCCAAACAGGCGATAAAAATCAATATTGCACTTGACTGGTTCATCTACGAAGATCCAGACAGACAAGATTGTCAGTGCAATTACGGATCGTCGCCATGGTATTCTAATCCGTATCTAGCTGGCGGGAAAGAGGGGGGCTGTTAATATAAGCTTCGGGAAGGCCGCCCAGCGCCACCAGCACGCTCATGAGCAACCCGATCTATTCAGCACCTTCCGATTGATAATTATTAATCCGTGCTCCAGTAATTTGTTCAGTCAGTCACACGCAATAAATACGGAATTTTCGCCACCTGATAGATCATCTGTATCTCATATATGAGATTGATTCCAGCAACGACTCAATATTCTACGTTGAAACTTACAGGATACACCTTAGAATACTCCGTAGTAAAACAGCAGGCGTCGACTGCATTTATCTTAAACAGAGTAAAATCATAAGATTAATTGTCTAGTCATAGGTCATGTCCAACCCATCAAGACGTCTGAGTTCCTATAAATCCAATCGGAATGGCGAGCTGTCAGTCTCCATCTACCCGTCTTGGCTAGCCTACTAGAGAACAGCTACGAGCGGGATCTAAGACGCCGAATCTGCGACTCTAAAGCAATTGTTGGGACTGAATGAGGGCTTTGCTGCACGTTACTGAGTAAAGCAATGAAAACACAAGGTGAAAAAATACTATGCCCTACCTTCCATATAATATGATTTTGCATTGTCCCGTTATCCTACCCCGTGGTTAGCTGTCTCGTCAAAGAAAGAAGATTAGGATTTGTCACCGTGCATAGTAAACTTGTAAAACCGGTTAACCTATGCCGAAATTCTTTTTAGGTGTGCTGAAAAAATTGGTTATTTTATATAAAACTACTATTGACATGGTCATATGTAGGTTAGAATTATGCGTGGATTCAAGCCATGTTAGATAAGAGTGTAGACTAGGTGGAGGTTTGTGTCATCGAGCAGTATTTCTCCACATCTATCTTAATGCGAACTTACCTATCTTGCTAACAATCAGCCGTGTTTTACACCTACATAGCTACTGCATGGATTGGAAACCTTAGTTCACTGACCGGATAACCCAAAACCTACTCTAACTTATATTTAGAGTCATACCAGACGATGCTGGGGTCGCTTTTCATTCTCAGAGAGCGTGGGATATCTGTCCCTCCCACGGTCCCACCCCCAACCATTTCATGTAGCAGTCAAGGCCAGGTGATTACAAGTTCATAGTTCTCAGATTTGTATAGGTGATATCACTTTTAGCTGGTAAAGAAATAGTCGAACGCATGCTTTTAATTATCTATATGATTGCCTTGTATGGCGGCTCATCATATAGCTCTTCCTATACGCTTATTAACTCCTAACAAACCCCGAATGCTATTAATATACATGCAATAAAAGTAGTAACACTGTTGTAAATATACTATCATGAACTACATAGTACTACATACATATAACGGTTATATTGAGCCGTTAGATGTTCCAAGGAACACTACCTGAACGCTTCCAAACCTACATCATACGTCAATAAGAAGCCTAATTAAATAGCGCAGTGATGACAAAAGGTTAACCTACGCAGCAGTTGCAGCGAATATCTCGATTCTCCGTGCTTTGGTTGCTATGGCAAGACAAAAGCTGAATAACAACGTGAATACACAGACAAGTCCAAGTCTCACATTCGGCTTGTTAACAAAAGACAAAACGACAATTGATGCTAACGGTGCCACACACGAGAGAGTGGTACCAAGGATGTCACTGACCGCTTCAATATGTTTGCTGTTATAATGATACAAATTGCTTTGATTTTCTCCTGTGGCCGGGCTTTCCGTATCGATTGGGAGAGGAGTCTTAATAATCACAATTTGGTGTTTAGCAGGCGTGACAGAAGGTCTGAAGAGCTTTATGATTGAAGAAGACGATATCTGATAGAACAAAACAGCTTACCGCTTTGTATCTCCAAAGTAGGTGAAACCATCTAAGAGCAGGACCCTGAATGAACTTTGTGAAAAGATCATCCTCACCATGACTATTAGAAAAAATTGCCAAATCATTTTGGTAGACTGCGTCGTAGGCAGATGGCTGCTCAAATCCTCCTAGGTCTAGACCGAGGAATCTACAACAGCCTCCTGAATCAGGGTCGTAAATCCACTCATGAAGTCTGCTACGTTCAGACTCTTTTGGTTCAGGAAGAGAAGCAATTTTAGAGTAGTTAGAAATCGCTTCGTCTAAATTATTGTTAGGTTTTACTTTTTCAGTGGTAGACAACAGTACTATGGTACTATACAATACTCTCGCAGTTTGGACCGAATCTCCATCGCAATAATGAGTTGCTCTCCTGTACATTGCCGTTTAGGCGAGGTCTTGCAATGCATCCAATGGCGGTGATGATATTGTCTCTCATCCTCTTGTGACATATCATTTTTCACTGCTTGCTTATATTGATGTTCTAAATGGCTCAGTTCAGCTTGTAGGAAGAGTAAGTCGCGCACCGCAAGTTCCTGATATTTCCTCAAGATAGGATGGTGCTTCTCCGTCATAAAGTTTGCTAGATTCAAGTACCCCGTCATGGTAAACAAAAATAGGTCGCAGGTTCTGTTTACAGAGTATGATAATTATTCACTGCTTCAAACGTGTAAGATAAATTAAGACTAGATAGTAGTTGGCTAAAAGTTCGACATAACGAGGCTGCAATCAGCCTTCAAGTGATGGGGAGAATCATGATCGTTCACAGCCTCATTCCAAAATGTTACTCTGTGCCTCAGGCATTCTAATTGCTGACTTTCGGTCGTACAACACGCCCTTACAAACTGAATACCAACGATCCTAACTCATAATATTTTTCTCTATTCTAAATCTGACGCATCACTGGATTGTTGAAATCGTACTCTTTTCTTTTTTTTTTCTTTTTTTAACCTAAATATACATTTACTTCTTGTTTGTACTCTTACTGTCGGTATGCCTGGAAACCGAGATAGACCCTCCTAGCTGGTCGATATATCACGTGTGTTGATTCATAATTGATTCGCTTGCTTCTTTTAGTCAAGGCCTTATTATAGCTACCGTAGCGTCCGTAGTTCACACTGGTGGAATGAGTGACTAATACGAAGGCACTGCCTGCTTTAGCGAAAATGCACTAGCTTGAGTGCAGCCAATCCACACATGGCTATGCCAACATCGCTACAACAGTTCTCATGTAAATAATATCATTCTGAAGAAAGTCAAATATGTTAAAAAGTTTTTTTAAAAAAAGATATGTGTGTATGTTAATTATAGGAATAAATACGTAATTACACTTACGGCCCGACGATGAATGCGCGACATTCATAACTCGGAACTCCCCTACATTATCTCCGAGAATAGGAGGGGCAGAATTGGTCAGTCCTACTCACCTCCTTTTAATTGCTACTCCAGCGTGCCCAGCTCTGCAACTATCAACATATTCCGGACCATCACATGACTAAGGGAAATAGAAAAGCTGAGGAGATGGATATAAAACTACTGTATTAATAAACAGATACATCTTTGATCTATGATGAGCTGTTGTCAAATCAGAGAGGTTTTGTGTGTTTAATCACGTGATATGGGTCGGGAATCTCGGACACACATCTCAAAGATGTACATAAGGAGGATTTCAAGAAAAGGCTCGGCCATCCCCTGCTGGTCTAAACCAATGATATGCGCTTCTGATGGTTGCCTTGCTGCTGTTTTAACGACTTCAAGCGAGTGCACTCTATTGCACTGATCATGCCATACAACGATGGCACGAAATTTCCAAAACAGCGTGTAAAATCCTCCTGATTTGGTCAGAAAACTCTCGCTTGCATGCGGTGGCCGAGCCTTATAATCCTCACGTACGCAGATTTCTAGTGCTCGACCTTTTAATTATGCAAATGTGTTTAAGACATCTCCTCTCCAGCGTGAAAAGTAAATACAGCAATATCCACATAAATCATGTTCTGCACAGTAGCTTGATATCATTATATTCATAAATATGTGTACTGCCTAGAACTCCGCATTGAAGGCACAAAGTATGTCCACTGCTAGCATTGCCGCCCAATATTTACGGCAATGACTACGCCGAAGAGGGAAATTTGGTATGCCTCAAAGGTTCGAGCAAGGGCTCGTTAAAGGGATGCAGTGCTTATACGACGCGAGAATCGATTCTCCACCAGCTTGGGCGCTTCCTGCTTTAGTTGCGGAGCCTCCGTGAGACCCCGCTGAGGCTCTTTGGACAGCGATTCTTTGCAGAAGAATGGCTTGAAGACACGTGAGCTTGAAGAAAGTGCATTTTTAACTGGGTGTTCTTAAGTTTGCAGCAGCAGCAGGGGCATAAACAGAGACCATCACTACACTTCTACCCCAGTTAGAACTGGAGCTGTTAGTAGTAATCACTGCGATATTATGTCACCATACCGGCACATTTCACGTCGCGCGTGCAACAAAAGCAGTTCGCAAAAGCGCGGCCAACATCACTGTCCACGATGGATACAGTAAGCGAGCGGGGTACTGTCCAGCGGCTCCAGGGCGAGTTTACGGACCAGACAGCGCCGACCGAGTGGCGATAATCAAAGGAGACTCCTAAGGTCGAGTCGGGAAGAATCAAGGGAGTCCAGATCCCATTGTTTGAAGCACGCCTTGGCCGCCGTGTTCATAGGAAGAAAGCCGTTGTGCAGGAATTATTTTCTCCACCCCTCGTTCATTCAGAGGCTCCGGGCTTTAATCCAATTAGAAGAATCACGTTATCCAGCTTTGCTGCCGGATTACTCGAGCTGACAGCTGCCACGACTCTCACCTCTCCAAATTCTGAATTGACGACGACAAACCACATTTTTATCCACCACGTCTTGCCACACTCACAGCAGAGATATCGAAGGGTGCTTCCCCCGAGGGGATTGCTTGGACTGTTTTTGATTTCGTTCGGTTGCCCGTCCTAACTCTCCCGCACCCAGTCCTACTTGCAAAGCTGTTTCACGCTCCCTCCCGACAGGATCCAGACTATCGAAAACACGCCTTTTCGACATCATATTGCCTCCAAGTCCCACCTCAGATTACACATCAGAATCCCATACGAACGACTGAGGCTGTCTTGCTCCTTCAAATCACGACCAACCCCTAATGCTACCACACCCCCACTTCGAGCCAACCCTCCCTCGAATTCAATATCATCAAACATTAAGCCTCACCTGGGGTCCAACCTAGGGACAGCATGACAAGTTCCACTCTTGGTCAGAACCCCCAAGGTCTGGGGAAACCCGGCAGGAAATGGCTGTCGAAGCTCTTTTCACTAGTGGTCTCCTTTAACCGTTTCACAGCAAACACCTCTAGCTGCCCCGTTGATGTTGACCAGTCGAGTAACTACACCAGCGAGAGTGATAGCCTGAATCCGTACGCGAGACTGGTTATGGTTGAGGGTGCGAACGGTCAGCGGAAACAGCTCGTGGTCCGTTTCGATACACAATCCGACACCAATCTCGTGTCAGCCAAGGCAGTGGCCTATTTAGAACCCCTCAAGCTATCCCCTACTCTTCTTCCTTCCGGACATGCCCACGAATACAGTAGTCCTTTACCCAACAGTCCGACAGTACACCCAACCCACTTTATCAGACCACGTTTGATTCTTCCAGAGATCGGCCTCGACCAAAGACAGAAATTGAAAATAGTTAAGGATGCCGGGGACTTCGATATCATTTTAGGACACAAGTTCATCAGGCAGTATAAGGAAGACCACGGGGTGTCGCTGATGGAGCGGCTGGAGGGACTCGAGCCTGTAATTTCCTGTCGCGGGACGGTCGCTGTGCTGATTAGGGACAAAAAAAAAAGTATGGACTACATGCCAGCCATTCTTTTCCTTTCCAGATACTGACCATAATAAACGTAGAATCAGACCCGAATCGAAGGAAACAGCATGACATCAACCAAGCGGAAGATCAGGCATTAGCGACATCCCTCAATAAGAACCAACTGGCATTCAATGAGAATCAGCAGGCTTTCAACGAGGATCACCTGGCTTTCCACGAGAATCAACTGCCCTCGGAAACCGCGCAATCACAATCGTTCACATCAATCTATACCACTGATTCGCGTGCCCAGACGTTCTCGACGCAATACGAGGAAGACTCTGTATTCGATGGGCGAAGTGGCTTGTCCGCTGCAACAACTTGGGACACGGTGTCATCCAAATCCAGCTCGAACGAAGCTAATAGTTGGACGGAGGTACGAAAATAATGAAGAGGTAAGACGGTTGAGGATGTGGCTGGTCTAAAGTAGTAGTGGAAACACTAACCTTGGCAGAACTCATGTCTTTCGTTTAGTGATCCCTTAGATACCTGGGGCATAGACGATCGTCAGCCCAACCACAGACGAGGAAACGGTGCACAACATACTTATTTCCGCACATAAACTCGCACATAGTTTGCCACCCCATAATTTTGGGACGTTTAATTCTCACGGTCTTCACAAAATTACATAACTGGGGCGGGGGTGTTCTCGGAGCTGCATATTTGGAGGAGAGGTTGGGAACAAAACGCTTTATTACCTTCGATTGCGAGCTGCGCCTTTTACGCCTCGACTTAAAAGATTGCGCGTTAATTGTTCACGCCATACATTGTCGTCAGTCAGAGGAGTATTGGATTAAAACTGGATAATACATGGGTGAGATGGATAGCATAGCAAGGACACGGGAGATGCCCTGGCGTAGGGTGTCTCTGAGCAAAGGCGTTCTGATTTTTTTTCTGGCGCAGCGTCTCTAATACCAACATGGACGTTCTCTCTTACATCGCAAGGGTTTCTATCTTTGCTGTAAGGTATTTAAACCTTCGAAAAGGTTAAAGCCAGAACTGTATCTTTTCTGATACCGTTGGTGACGCGGTTCTGCCGTTTGGAGTGGGACAGGAGAGTTGGCCCTGGCGTAATACCGCCAGACAAACATGATTTCACGATTTAATACGGGTAGAATGACTCACATGTCATGCCACAATATCATGACAATTTGTCACTCGTATGGTCTGCTTTGTTCGTTCATTTTTATGTATTACCACTCTAATCTTATCCATCCCGTCCTGTATTCTAGGCCGCCGTCCGGATAGCCTGCTGCCTGATAAGTTCTTCACTTGTGAAGATATTCCACCTTCTCGTTCCATGACACGCAACACTGACGCCATCCCTGCAGCATCCTTTATACCATTTGTATTCGCATGTTGGATGTCGCGTGTTCGGATATTCGTGAGCATATCGCCAATCCCTGGACCGAAGGTTCGACGGATAGAATCGACATGGTTAGGTCTCCATAGCTACAATATAATCGTTGCCTAGCTTTGTAAGCCGTTGCCGTTTCGGTAACATTAGATCTTTCTAATAAAATGATGAATTGCATCAAAAGGATACACAAAGGGGGAATCCAAAGGTTGAATTTGGTCGTCGTTCCCGATGAGCAATACATACATCGTAGACAGTACTAAGCCCGCGGAGTAGAGGCAAAATCAAAGCTCCTTAGTGCGGGGAAGCTAATAAACCATTACGTACATAGCGATATCCAGACGTAATTACTTGTGGTGGTGTGAATCACTTTCCAACGTGCAAGCGACCCGGTCGAACGAGTGACGAGGATTGATACCTCAGGCATAGATAGTTTGAAGCGCGTAATTTTATCACGTGACTTAGATGTGCTCCACGTCTCCCCCCAGTGTCACCTACAAAAGCAACCTTGGTTAGCCCGCGGTACAGTAATGCAGTCTTTACGGAAATCTTAGGCATACGGTACGGTAGTACAAATGAAGATGCACCTATCCGCGAGCCGAACCATCATGATATTGATATAGAACACTAGAATTGCTGATCAAAAAGGCAATAGTTTCTTAAATCCAGATGCAACTTCCCATTACCGTTTCGCTATGCCTGGTATTTAAAATGCGGCAAAGACCAAATGAAGTGTCCCGGCGGCGATGTATCTGCTGCTTAGTAACGAAAGAACATTTTAGGGTTCCAGCGAGCGTCATATGACGTGTCCTATCTAATGCCACTGTACGGAGTAACGGTCGTGAAACTTAATATGACACGTAATCCCGTAGTCCACATATGTCACAGGAAAAATATTTCTTTCTATTGATGGACGTTGTAATACGAAGTAATGTACACAGTTCGCAGTCCACCGACGCGTCCTCAAACGCTCTACTCATCATGGTAGAATATACCTCATTGCCAAGCAGCATCATTTGTGATGGGTGAAACATGATCTAACTTTTCATCTTTCGATTGCTAAATTTTATTTAATAATTAAAATGCTATAGTGTAATAATTTATTTGGAAATTTCGCTAAGACGGTAGCAATGGTTGTTGGATTGTTTGTTGAATTGACGTTGCTCGGTTTTAGTGGACCCCGTTCGGCACCTTCGGGGCAATTGATGGTGGGAATAATGCTATCGTGTTTCGTCACCATACATTTCTAGCCATAATGTCGCACTGCCAAGACGCTAGATAATAAGCACATGCAGAGACACGCTTCTCCGTTGATTAGGTCGTCTCTCTAACAAGGGCTGTAATGGGGCTATGCAGTCCACATTACGAACTGAGTGCCTTGATATCCAGTGAAGCCAGGGCTTTGAAGAATACCTGAATCATTACGCAAGGAGTCGGCTAATCGTCAGCCTGAGGCACTCCGTTTGCTGACTTTCAAAAGTCGCGTTCGCTCCTAGTCAGTGGAAGCGAATGTGAGGTAAGCAAGTGTGACACCTCAATTTTGTATGAGGAAATACAAAGTCAAAATTTAAAATTATAAATTTATTTTGACTTAATATAAATTTTACTTTGATATATAATATTAAAATAACTTATATTAAAGAAATTATAATGACTTGTGGTAATTATATATGGTTTTACTGTATTCATACATACAATTTGATTTAAATTTGACCCAAATTTGCATTTTCGCATACAAAAATTGAGGTGTCACACTTGCTTACCTGTCACATTCGCTTCCACTGACTAGGAGCAAACGCGACATTTGAAAAAGTCAGACAATGCAGGCCTCAGGCTGACGACTAGTTCTTCGTTCGACGAATCAAAGAAGATGCCATCGCGCCACTCTCGATCGTCCCGGGCCCATCCTTGTTCTCTGCCATTGTCCCAACTGACGGATTGATGGTATTTGCCCCGAATTCGTCGCCCTGTTTGCCTTAAAAAGGTAACACCTCGTCTTTGTCTGGCCTATTCGATTGTTTCCTGTGAAGAAAGAGCCCTAGCAAACGCGACTTTTGAGACAATGCTGGCCTCAGGCTGACGATTAGGGACTAAATTGGAGTCGACATCTTTTGACCATCTTCATACTGATAGCACGTATGAGGATAACGAGAAATAAGATTTTCAATTCTGACATCATTGTTTTGAACATGCCACGGACCTCTTTCAAGTTGCTTTAGACCAAGTTAGGAGATAATACTTGTAGTTATTGTTTATGTGTACCAATAATGCTCTTCTGGAATCGCACCTCTGCTACTGATCAGCGCTAATGCGATTTTCCATTCCATAGACTTGCCTGACTGTCNGCATTGAATCGCCGTGGTCCAGAGCAGATAAAATTCGTGGAGAACGTAAAGACCGTGTTTTGTATTGTCTGTATTGCACGGCCTCTTGTGATGCAAATTATATTATTCTTATATGTTTGCTAGACAGGGTCCCAGCCTCGTGGTCTAAAAGAATCCCGCCAGACGTGAGAAATGGGACGCGGTTGCAGTGGTAGTCTGGGGGTAGACTGGGTAAATATACTTGAAGAATGGAGGGGTCGACTAGTAGGGATCTGTGGCCAGAAACTGCCAGAAAACTACATGAAATCTAATATCAGACAAAACCCCACCGTCTAGACCGGACCGAAGCGTTCGTCAGTCTAACAAGCTATCTGACTCTTACTGTACTTTATTATTTCTAGTCACTACACTACATATAATGAAGCCAGCGTCATTTATTAGGCGTTGGATAGATGAGGAACCTCGTCGTACGACTTTTAGTGCCTAGCAACTCCTAACATAACAAGTGCGCTAGATAGGAGGACAGCATAACATCTTATTGGAGAGCTCCAGCACTCTTTGAACTGACTATCTAGCATCGTAAATATGATAGTGATGATTTGAGAACGCACCTATCTACTCTAAGATTCAGGCATGTTATTCTGCGTCGGGCCTAGGGGACGATCAGCAAAAACGTAATGGAATCACGAAGTTAGATGGAGACAGCGACCCGCAGCGTATTCGACAATCAATTTATTTCTACTCTTTTCACGGGACTAACCTGCTCGATATCTCTACTGTCATGTGTGATGTCTAGGGTGAAGTAGATATTCTGAGGGTGTTCGTATGTTCTAAGCACAGAAACACCATACGCTCCCATAGTTCGATCAGAACGTACGCCACACCAATAAAATGTTCTTAGTGTTCATTGCACCCACACTAAATAACTGCTACTTAATAGGGAGTTTCAGAAACTAGTCTCATCTAAAGGAATAATAGAAGATAGATTGCTTGTGGGCGCCATGAAGTGTGCTCTATATTCAAGCCCAACAAGTCTATCAATTCTTACTAAGCATCTCACGTGTTTCCTTCTACAATAGCTATGACTATAGTCTAGTATTCATGATGTGACGACTTTTCTCTCACCAGAAAACTGATATAGGTAGTAATCATATAATTCCTAACTATATTTGTTCACTTGTGGCTAAACAAGTTTGTCGAACTAAAATGGTGGCTAGGCAACCAAGAGTTTTAAGATCTTGGAAGTTTAGGCAACAGTCCATCACAACGATGAAGTTATCTTGATCAGCGTTAAACATTACGGAAAACAAGTGAAGCCGAAACCACAATGTGTGTGTCTCGAATGTGTGTTGTTGTGAGTTAACACAGAACTCCCTTCATCCATTTCTGACGGTAATTGACCATTGGCATGAAATCGTTGGGTATTATAACAGATTAGCTGATGTGATATAGTTTGCAAATTGGATAATTTGGCTTAATTAATTTTTCAAGCCAAGCATTCTATACACCTTTTTGTTAAGAGTAGGCAGTTGCACTTTGGTTTGCTACCAAGTACCAGCAGATCCAATAATACGTTTGTTACCAGCAATAATTTTAATCACCATCAGGCAAATACATTATTAATCTGATTACTACTGTACTGCGGTAAACATCATTTTTATACCTAATAATAGCTCGACATATTGATGAATCCACGCAGAATGTCCTCTCTCTTTCATCCGTGTACGTGTGGCCCATGCGCCCCTTCCTTTGAATATTGTCCATATTTTCCTTCAGCAAAGATACGCAGCAAGCAGCTGGTACAATCTTCAAAGAGCATTCTCATTTGGCTTCCCAAGTCACTTTTCAATGCAGTTTCTCTTCTCTTCTAACCTCATGTTATTAATACATCGCGGCTATACCCTCTTCACATATTTGATTTAATGATTACTCAGCTGTCACATTGCACAATTACGGAGAAGTTGCCAATCCACCCGGTCCTCACTGTTGCAATATCTGGAGTTGTTGACGACTTAATTCAGCTACTGAAGTGGGGTAAAGCCTATATATATACACTCCAGTACTATATATACTGTGTGCTTACGTATATCTCATCCTTATAGTTCAACACGTCCCTTACGCAGCATACTGTATATGTGCCAGCGTGTGAGAATCTCGAATATACGCCTCTGCTTTAGCGCCCCTACCTTCAGAGCTTCCTGATCCCTGAGCTCCATGAGCTCCTGTAGTTCAAGTCTCCACCTTGACCTCCTATTACTGCCCAGCACCCCTATACACAAGCCTTAAGCGCCCTTTGTTTCTTACACCTCCAAATCAGACAATCTGCTGTTTGGGGAAACCGTGTTCGAGTTTGCTATTCTTGCTTGCAAGTATATAGTCGTGTGTGCTGATGGATCACACAGGAATCAAGGTTTTCGTGGTAACCATGGTCAATTGCTCTATGTTACTCAACAAGTACAACACAGTTCTTCTCTACCAGCGAGAGCCATAGGGAAGTGTCAACAGTTGCAACAGGCAGTGGAAATCATGCGCGTGTCTTGGACGACGCCAGACGGCCGGGCTCATAACCTCTTGCGAGGTCACGTAAGATCGATGTATAGGTTGCATGTAACTGAATTCAACTGAACTAACTACTACCTACAGTGGTCGAGAACACTATATTTATAGGCCTAACTCCCCTGTAACTTTAGGCAATAGTGACTCATAGAGTGGGTGCCTCCAGGCTACCAACCCCTGAGTCACANGGCTGTTGCCTTTGCCTATAGGCTACAGCGTATCTGCCTACAGGCAGTTACCTGTTGCTACAACACTCACGATAAAGGCTTGTCTTTCGAGTAGCCCTCGAAACAACCTCTTGTGAGATTAACAGTTCCACCGATTCGTGAGTCCACCAATGCCTTGGGAGGCATCGGAAGTCAAGCCAAGACCTTTCTCAGCTAGACTCCGACTTGTAACCACAAAAACACCGTTTCCAATACAGCGACAAGCGTTGACTAATGTGAACTGACTCGCCATAACTCATGGTTGGAGAGCACTGCCCTGGCGCTACATAAGCAGGACAAAGCGTCTGTAATGATTATAGAATGTTATTCCTAATAGAAATTCTGACCCAAGAACCTGAGGAGGCATCTGGCTCGAATATTCTAGTAGTCAGGGAACTTCTGAATTGCAAATTAAATCGACCAAAAAATGGCGCCTCAGACACACTGGAAAAACCGTAAAGAACCATACCTTTATTATATACGCATTGCCATATGAATTCAGATCACACCCACAAGTATTATTCACTCTGAATCAGAATCATAATAATCGCGAGTCTGATCTGAATTCAGATGATAATGCCGGCGTTTCTCGGGATCCCAGGTCCAATATTCATTTGCTTCCCGTTCCATACTTGGCGACCGCGGGCGCCCTCTCTTGATCAATTTATAACCTCCAGCATTATTTGAAAAGCCATGTTTGTGGATGTGTGGCTCTTGATTTTGTGTTATTGAAGTTGTTCCCCTGCCAGCTTCTAGCTGATCTTCCAGATAGGCAGTAACATGCTCTGGTTCTTGGCGCTGGGGGAGCACGACTAGTCCCTCTTGATGTCCTTCGTTCTGGTTAATCAGGTTTAACGTATTCTGGTGCTCAAAATATGAAACGTTAGAAGACAGGTTGAACCCGATACTGTTGTTTGACGATTCCGGCCGAACTGTAGTATCGGCAGTTGTACTACTTTGTGATCGTTCCTCTGAACCAAAGGAGGATAACTGCGAGTCTGTCGAATCCCTAGGGCTTGCAACAAGTACGTCTGGAACAGATGGCTCAGTTTTTGGAGGTACATTGTTTACAACTGAAGATACTGAAGATTCTGAAGCTTTAAGGGCATCAGCCGACTTCGGAATTCCTCGGGCCACAATGCCGTGATCATCCTCTCCTCTTTTCGGAGTTACGGATCCATTTTGATTATCAAATAACTCAGTTCCTCGCGACGGTTCGATCTCCGCATCCGAGCCTGCCGGCCTCGCTTCTTCTTCATTATTTCTACCACCACTGGAATGTGCCACGTTCACCCAGCCCTCCAGTACCTCGCTTCCTTGCTCATCATCACCATTGTTTTCTGGAGCTGCAACGCGTAATGGTGCTTGTATGATCGCCTGAGCTGGCGGACTCGAAAACTTGCCATGTTCCTGTTTTTGATGTTGTTTATCGGATGCCCACGAGAGTGATTTCTTCGCTTTTCTCAGCCACCCTTTTGGTGTTCCTAGCCCCTGCAGTTCGCGAAATGGATCAGAACTCTCCGGTCCGGTCCCCGGCTTGAATCTCCCCAGAAGCACATCCACCCTCAGGTCTGTACGAATCCAAAATTCCATCTCGTAGTAATATGGCTCGCCATTTGGACTCGTATCCGGACCTTGCTGTTGTCGTCTCCAACATAGTCTTATCTGCTTCTGTTCTCCGGCACTAATTCTCGACGCGGTATCCCTATCAAGATCAAGCTTATACAGGAAATTGCGTGATATCTTATTGTCCTCGCTCTCTGGCTCGTACTCTGCGTGCACAATCGATGAATGTCGCTGTGATACATCGATGCAAGATGTCCAGATCTCGATATCAAGGTGTGTGGGAGCCTGAGATGTGTTAGCAGTATCTTGTGTGGACGTATGGGTGAACGCACGTCATTTTGACGCCGCCGACCGATCAAGCGCAGGAAGAAGTCCAGAATCTGGCTAGGAGCAGTCGCAGTCATGAGAGGCAAATCGTGTGCAAGGCATAGGGAAGCGGCCAGACGCAAACTTTATAATCGACTCTTGGGCATAGACGCCCGCTGGGGCAGAACGTTAGGCTGTGGGATGGTTGCGTGCAGCGTACCCGGGCGTCGTTCAGGAGGGGGTTGTGATTAAGGAATGATTCAAAGGCACCAGGCTGATCGACGATGTCCGCTTTTCAGCTGGTGTGCTGGGATGGATGCATGTGCCAATTTAAGCGAGGACACGGTAAGCCAGTCATGCGGCCCACCAGCTGCCACGACTCAACCGCCCCGTACTGTACACCTAAGCGTGCCGATGCACATCTGCCGCATCACGACAGTTTCACGTCCACTTCCAGAGACGACAAGTGTTACAGGAGAACCCAGATGCACTCGAGCAGCGAGGAAGCACAGGTGGTCCTCATCGCCATCATTATCGTATTGTTATTACCCCTTGCCCGCATGAAAACCATCAAAGGAGAACACGTCGATCTGACCCGGCGCGCTTATTCCGCACGGATGGTTGTGGGCCGTGTAGGCTTTGTAACCGTTTCGGCATTCGTCAATCACAAGAGTAGCCACGTCCAGAATATGGGAGTCAGATATGATAGCGACCATGGAGACCTCATCACAGTGGATGATTCCAATGTGACCAAAACAAAGCATGAAGTAAGCGCTAAATATGGAACGCTCTCAGGCATCGAGCCCGCTTAGAGGCATACAGCCACATTGAGAACTGGGTGTTCCTTTACTTTGTCATGACTATTAGCCCAAGGTCTCCCATATTGTTTTCTCTGAACAGAGCCTGAGATGACACCAAAAATGAGCCTTGCGGCATGGCTAAGTGCTGAAAGAAACGAGGAACCCTTGTATCAACTTTCTTTGTCATCTCGGTTCCCGTATATTGGCAGCTATTTGCCGTACTTTCGCCAGGGTTACTGATTCATCAACGGCAAAGAAATCTTGAGGTAGAGAGAGGACCACCTAAATGTGACATAATGTTCCTGAAACAAATACCACAGTCAGCCTGGAAATTCGCCAATCATGTGACAACTCTCATCATCATAAGCTTGCAACAATGCCCGGCCCCTACCGAAGGCATTGCCACAGAGGTTCGTGGAGTCCAAAGGTATACGTATATCTCTATATGACACGGACACTGTGAGGCAACCGCTTTTTGTGCAGCCATTTTATGATGGTTAAACCTCACTAAGCTTATTCTTCTCTCGTCAAAAGGTAACCTCAGAAGCTTGGCAGCTTCGCTCGCCAACCTCACCAGAGCAGTTCAGACCTTCCTTCAATTACAAAGTGCTGGCTCCTAATTGTTTGTTTCTATTCTGTTGTACAATCTTGCAACTCTTAATACACGCCTCTCTGATTCATATATAAATTTACCATAAAGGACGGATGCTCGATTGTCTCGGTCTCTGACAGTGGGATGACCAAACCCCAGAGTCCAGGAACGCATCAAAAACAGAGCTGATGATGATTGTATTGCACATGTAAGTGATATCATCAAGCCTTTTGACACATTATTCTGCAACAGGAGAACTTGCGGCCAAATAAGAGCCGTTTGAAACGAAGAAATGGTAGTGAGAATCCAGGAAAATAAATTGCCTTGTTATCTCCCTTGTTTACGGTTGGCTATAGCTCGTTGCTCACCAAAGCTGAGAGGTGGGACCTTGGGATATGCAGTTGAAAGATGCTTGGACATCAGCGACAGTCGTTGGGTTTGCTGAGCGAATTTATGCGCCAAGTTTTGGTCTACTCTTTTCGGATTTACATCTAAATCTAGTAAACTTATCACTTTAATCAGAGCAAAGTCGGGGATTCATGGACTCTTTGGGATAATCACTTCAGCGGATGTAGCTAACACAAGGAGTAGGTACAATTTCCGGCTTTTGTTGGTTCAATCTATTCCGCTCGCCGCAATTGTGAGCAGAGATTTCCCCATTAATAACTCCCTTTGGTGGTCATCTGGCGAATCCTAGCACCCCAGATAAACAATGGAATTGTGGTCAAGAATATCGAACACTCAATAAGAGTTTGCCAACCAGCGATCTATATATGTGGATTGGGTTAGAAAACTGATAAGCTCTAAGGCACTCCCAACTAAAATAACAAAAGATGACCCAGGGGGTTAAATGCTTTGAGATGCGGACCTCTAGGAGACTATTTTTTGCAATCCAAGGGAAGACGGCAAACCCAAGGCCGAAACCAATTGTATTCTTGAGAGATATAAGTGCTGTGAGCGTCTCACTTGCAACCGGTCTGTAGCAATCTATTACATAGGTAATACCAACACTGGGCACCGCACATACAACAGCATAGGTAATGCCATAGCCTGCTACCGGAACAGACCAGTGGAGATGGCTGTACAAGCCTCCACCCCACAAAAAGAGTCCAATTGGTCCCCAGATATATAAAGGAATCAGGGTCCACAGGAGTGTTTCGGGCGTAAAGCGGCCACTTGAACGTCTTGCAATCCGTGCCGTGACGAAGTCTGAAGCGGGACCCCCACAAAAGCATCCAATAATTGCACCAATAATAGCCTGTCGAGATAGGATATGTTGTTTAATATTGTTGTGAAGAATGGGAGAGGTGGCTAGGGAACATCAACGTACAGCGACGTTGATGTTCCCTATTCCGAAGGAACTGAAATTATATATCTTAGGAAACAGCGCTGAATTTGCGTTCTGTTGAAAAACTACCCAATCCTATTCCAACACCATAGGTCAATGCACCCCATATTACAGCCGGATAGATCATGTATTTGACTGGGTGCTAATAAAACAATCCCAGGTTTACGTCACTGTACACGTACCAAATAAGCGAGTGTTAAAAATTTGGTGAGGGGTTTTCTGAACTCACCGGTCATAGGCTGGCATAACAGAAAGCGATTTCACCCAAGTGTAATTGGATCTGGCCTCTAATATTTGCTCACGTGTTATCTGCTGGTGGGTATCCTCGCCGATCTCTGACTCCTAGCTTCTTTTGGAATTCGTCTCCGGCTGAGATACTAGGATAAGCACAAAACATAAACCGGTAAGAATAGAATCCATCCAAGATATCTATCTCCAGTTACCATTGCTACCGCTCATAACAAATCCGGCAAATAGACCTCCAAATGCACCTCCAAATGAAATCATGGGATTAAATATTCCGACCATGAGGCCTCGTTGGTGAAGATAGAACAGATCAGCAACCTTTCAGTGTGTTAGAGGAAAGTAGCGTAGACCAGAGTAGAACTTACGACTCAGGCTCCTAGAGTCTCAGAGGCACTCGCTGAAAATCCGGCAAGAATTTTGGATGCTAGGAGAGAAGGATACGATGTCGCTTTAGAGCTCCAGATATCTGCAACATGTTAGAGATGAACTAGTTCAATATAGTTGACTGACAATGACATACTCATCAAGAAGTAGAGTCCTGATGACAAGATCAAAATTGGACTTTTACCAAATTTGACTACCAGTGGAATCCAAAAGAGATTCTATATTAGAAGTTAACACTTCGAACCCTTTAGTAAATCAAGACACTCACCCCAACCCCAAGCATTAGTATGCTGACTGTAATCATGTAATTAGCTTTCGTTTCGGTAATATTAAACTCTTCAATAATTACTTCTAAAGCAGGAACTACGGAGAGTGTGGTATAGTTTGACAAAAAGACAAAAAATGCCAGATTAAGATATGCCATATATTTCCGTTTATTGCTCCAAATCTGGCTTGAATCAGTAAAAGATCAGCGTGAGAAGAGAGCATATGACGCACAAGTGGATCGTGGGGATCATTTGTTGGTCTAGGAATCAGCCTTAATTCGAGGCCAGATCCATCGTGACTCTCTGAAGGTGATTTAGCCAAGCGATAACCAGTGGGAATACTGGAGCTGCGATCACACACTCGAAAATAATTGAGCAGAGCCCGCAAGTCCATGAACAGGTGCCTCGGAATACTCGATCTTATCATCTTCAACAATGGATTCAATTTTGATATTCTTCATGTTCGATACCTATATATCCACCAGTTATCGACAGGGAGAGGACTTCTAATATTGCAGGGAAATTTGTGACTAGGAGATGTAGATACTCTCTATATAGAAAGGTAATCTGGGGGGATCGGATCATCTATTAATCTATGTCTGCGCCTCTATGTCTCAAACGCCATATTGTCGACCTAACTCACAAAAGGCGTGTCTCGTCTCTTTGCGGGGGAACGGTTTCGGAAGTATATCCGAACAAACCATCAAACATCCGAAGAGACCGCAGCTCAGGATCGGTATTCGCATATCTTGAAAAGGTATGCCGGTCAAGATTTCGGATAGCGCGAACTCCGAGAAAAGAGGTATCGGATATCTCTCAGGAAGTTTATATCAGAACTGGTATTATTCGCCCGCTACAGTTTATACTACTCAACATCCTCTGCCGGAAGAGAAGTAATGCCCCGTATAAAGAGAGGTTCTCGCTGAACCACAATAGATTTTAAGCTCTACAATTAGGCCTACTGAGATAGTTACGAGTTTTTAGGTCATGTTACGTCGAAGCTTGTTACCCCTGGTATAGCAATCTGATGTACTTCCTGAATAGATAGAAGGAAAACTTCATATCTAAGGAAAGTAATTCGAATGACATTATTCCAAATTATATTTGATAATGAAATTCAATCTAATCAAGTAAACAATTATGGTTTAAGTTTTAAAAGCTTCTCGGCGTTCTTGTAAGCTATACCCTCCAACACCTCCTCACTGACCATCCCGTCATCCTTCAGATCCTTTAGGAACTGTAAGCCCCACTCATTCTTCGTGAAAGGATAGTCAACGCTATATAGAATGCGATCCGGTTTGCATTGCTTTAGTAACGTCGCCATAGGTGCGAGAGCAAACATGCCACTTGTAGTGACGCATATATTCTCACCCCAAACCTGGCGTAGCTGTCTGTCTGGCTTTACGCCAACCATCGGCCACTGATGAGATGAAATACGAATAACTCTATCGAGCTGATACGGAAGCATCTCTCCCATGTGACCAAGAATAAATTCTAGTCGAGGAAACCGATCAAACACACCGGCAGCGAAAAGCCGTATGATATGAACTGCGTTCTCACTATGCCATCCCCATACGTACATGGAGAGAGTCTGTGCAATAGCTTCTGGATAATTTCCATTGTATAGCAACGGTCTTGTCTGCTCGTTGTATGAAGGATGAAGATATATGGGTACGTCAAGTTCTTCGGCCGTGGCGAAAACGGGCCAAAAGTACGAATCGTCATAGAATCGGCCCTCACACGTATTATCAATTAATGCACCAACAAACTCAAATTCGGTAATACAGCGACGAAATTCCTTACAGGCAGCATCTGGGTCTACCATGGGGAGTGTCGCAAAACCGGCGAAGCGGCCGGGTCGATCCTTGACATATTGAGCGACCTCGTCATTCACTCTTCTGCAGGTTGAGAGGTCAAGAGCAAGTGAATTAGCTGCGTGTGATAGAACTTGCAAGCTGACTCCATCCTCGTCCATAGATTTGATTCTTACTTCTCCCACTTCAACCAGATTGCTTTTCACCCGTCGTAAAAGTATTGCTTCATCGTAAGGGTCAGGACGTGATTTCGCAGTATAAAACTCCTCGACTTGTTTTGAAAGGAAGTGCTCTTCGAGCGTTATGGTCGGATAGGGGAACGCCATTGCTATGTTAATGTGTCGAGATATATGCCGGTAAGACCGCTATTCTTTTAATGATTAAAGACTCTTTTCTGAATGAACTCTTAAGTGACAAAAGAAGTATCGCTCAAATTGTAGATTGTATGAGTGTGATAATATAAGTCCTCTCGGACTTCGGAAGCTTTTACGTTGAACGTCTCGGCTACCCCTCGGAAATGCTAAACTTGGGGAGCCTGTTCCGCAGTCAACCTTGCTCCCCTTTAAGGTCCTTTCACCTTGTCTTCCACAGGAGAAAAATGGAGCAGAAGACAAAATCACAATTTCGCTCAAAGTTATCTTAGAGGAGGATGTCACCAAAAATCGATAAAGGCCAAGAACCCAAGTAGCTTTCGGTTGTTTTTGCACACCACAAGTACACTTCCAGCTAGTTCCGCCTGATGACCAATCGAGTACTTATAGCAGGTGAATTACATCCGAACCAGGCAACTTAACTAAGTAATTTTGAGTATGATTACTTGTTTATTATTTTCTTAGTTGCCAGTTTTGAGAGCCTTTCACAAGGAAGAAATCACAAACAGGACAGTATGAGGATAACGGGACTACTGCGTAGCGTTGCTTACGACCATGAGCTTCCCTCCTCACTTTACCACCTTCCCCGCACATCACAAAGCGGGGTGGCGATCACTAGGGTTATTTTTCGGATCTACATCCGATGGGGATGGAGTAATAAATAGGAGACCATAGCTCAAAGTTGCACTTCTAGCAGACAGCTCGGATCAAAAAGATCCGTTGCTCCAACCAGAGAATCAGAGGACGCGAAGATGCTGCCGAGAGCCGACGACTGCTTTACCCAGAAATCAGCCCCAGAGCCACAGTCACACAGAATAATAATACAAATAGAGTTGGTCAGCATTTTGCATTTGATATACGAAGGCAGAGTATTATCTACACCAAAAGCCACCTGTTTCTTGAGGCAAGTCTTCTATCATCACGCTGCTCATCTAGTTTGCTGGGAACTTTGGGAGACGTTTAATCTCTCAGAATGGGTTCACTCAACGGAACAAATGGAACTTCTCAATATTCTGTACCAGGCGAAGCCAAAAAGCTATTTTATGAGGCTCTGCTGGAGAACACTCTGATCTCAAAATATCTACCCTTCGAAACATTGGAATTAGCTAGCAAAATACATTTTTCAGGGGATGGCAAGTCAAGCGTGCCGGTTAATTGGAGAATTGCAGAATCTGCAGCTGCTCTCCATGCCTTAGAGGCAACATTGGTAGGAATATTATTAGAGAAGAGATATGGAAAGAAGCACCAGGTGTGGAGATAAACACGTGAGCTCCAGTTAGTCACCTCATCTGATTGATCTAACGACTCTCAGGGACCATGCCGTATTGTTCGTAATGACACTTTATTTGTGGACCATCGATCCCCAAGTAGAAAGTCTTAGAGCCACTCTAAACGGTACGAAGCTTAAGAAATACATACGAGACGGGGACAAATACAGGAAATCAGCAACCCCACACCGTGCCGCGACAACTAACATTTACAAGACTGCTGATGGTAACTGGTTTCAATTGCACGGATCATTGAACCCAGATCCTGTACTCGATGCAATTGGTCTTCCCCGTGAGAGTGCCGCTATGAATTCAGAGGAGGCCTGGAAGCCGTTTATGGAAAAAGTTTCCGGATTCCAATCTGAGGAATTACTGAAGAAAATTACGAGTGCGCGCCAAGCAGGCGATATATGCAGCTCATTTAGCGAATATCTTGCGTCCGAGCATGGGAAAGCAAATCAGGAAGTGGGTTTATTCGAGATATATTATGTTCCTTCCAATACACACAAGGCAAGCTGGTGGCCCTCCAGTGCCGAAACTTCCCCTGCCCGGCCATTAGCAGGACTTAAGGTTGTGGACCTCACTCGTATTATTGCCGCACCCGCTATGACTCGTGGTTTGGCCGAGCTTGGTGCATCAGTGATGCGGGTCACCTCGACGGATATTCCAGACTTTTCTTCACTCCATATAGATTTGAGTTGGGGAAAATGGAATACAGATTTGGACCTAAGGATACCCGAGGGTCGGCGCCTATTGCGTGATTTGATTTTGGAAGCCGACGTTGTCCTGAATGGTTACCGCCCGTCAGTTCTTGATAAGTATGGTTTCTCTCAAGACGACATCATTAACCTAGTCGCTGATCGAGATCGCGGCATTATCTCTGTGCGGGAGAACTCCTATGGGTGGCACGGGCCTTCTAGTGACCGCCCTGGCTGGCAGCCAGTCTCTGATGCCTGCGTGAGAATTTCACACGGGTATGGTAAAGCTCTGGGCTTAAGAGATAATGAGCCGGTGACTCCTCTTTTCCCATCCTCGGACTATTCCACTGGCGTAGCGGGTATAGTGGCTATCTTATCTGCACTCATACAACGAGGTGAGAAGGGTGGAAGCTACAAAATAGATATCGCTTTGAATTATTACAACCAATGGCTAGCTGGCTCCTGCGGGGAGTATCCACAAGCCGTATGGGAAGAGTTATGGAACAGATATGAGAGGTTTCAGTTTAGGGCCGAGCATTCCATGGAGTACACAAGTCCGAAAGTAATGAAATGGATGGGTGATCAAGGCTGTTTTAGGGAAGAATTCTTTGAGCAGAGAAGATCCGGGATCCTAGGAGTCGATATCCGGGCGCTTAGATCAGTCATAGGGTATCCGAATGGCAACGTCAAGATGAAATTCAATATTGGGACTCGGGGAAATGCTACAGATGCACCAAGATGGCCGGAGAATCTTCTCACTGAGATAGTTAAATAGTATAGGCAACAGTCAAGTTTTACTTTATTCATGTAGATTTACGGAACTTTCCCTGTATCCTGAATACTGAGGTTCATATCTCTTTGCATCAAAGGACAGGAGCCATACTGGTGATGTCTGATACTACGTTGATGCATATTATGTAGTTAGGATATCAAGCCAGTTGTGAATTCAGAATCTTGAACATGAAGCAGCCAACAACTGATTGCCATTCAGATGGTATAAGTACCCTATGACTGCTTCACACTCGGAGTATTTTACCCCGCGCCGGATCAAAGATCCGACCCCACGAGGTAGTTTCCGAATCTGGTGGAAGCAAGCTCCGAGCAGAGGCTGACCGGAGCGACATGAGATAAGACAGCCATAGCCCCAGCAATACTATCCCTTGCCCGACCAACTTTTTTTATCGGTAAATGGATGAGGTGCCTCGGCACCGCCATATCGTTATGACCTGGCGGCCTAGCTGGGACTGGCTCTGGGCGATGTCGTTACGTCGAATCCAAACGTCGTTTAGTTTGGTCCGGAATTGGTATAGATCAGGATCGTCGAGCACAACCCACCTAAAACAAATGGGAGGAAGTATAATATCGCCTTACGCAATATTATCTAGCTGATGAGGCATTGATATGCCTGGATATGGCAATATTCTTGGTATAACTGCGTGTTGGTGGGGCTGGAGCGTATCCAGTATCGCCAAAATTTGCTACGCCGCTCTGCCCGCAAACGCTCCATACACCCGCAATCTTGATCCGAGTTTCACTAGATGAGAATAGTAACACAAGTCTTCGCGCTCCAACATGGACCCGTCATCACCAGCGGCAAAGATCTCACCTAGCTATACTGTAGAAGACGACAATGACTCAGCAAAGGGAAAGAAACGCCAAAGAGTAGCTGCAGCTTGCGATGAATGCAGGGCAAAGAAGGTGAAATGCGATGGACAATCACCAGGTATGGTTTGGTTCATCCTCACTCTATATCTTTCCCATTTTCATATTATGGAAGGAAACATATGGAATTATATCGCTGGTGAATACTCTGGGCGCTGCTATACTAACAGCACTCATTGTTGCCTCAGTTTGCGCACCATGTACCAGAAGACACGGGGTTTCTGCTGCATGTACTTGGGGCTTGAGAAGAGGTCGTGGTAGTGCGGTATCAAAAGATGAAATACTTCGCTTGCAGCATCGAATAAACGAGCTGGAGAGCGAGAGGCAATATGTGATATCGCAAAGTAGAAGTCCAGGAGTTGGTGCTCCTCGAAATAATGCGCTTCAGCTAGAGACAGATAATTCCAAGGTCACAAAGGCAATGATGGGGTTGATGGAAGAGGGAAGATCAGAATTCGATATACCATTTCAACGACTCAAGTGCCACCAGTTTCATGAACCAAATAAGAAACGTCATTGACCAACAACTCACCCCTCCTGAAACCCAACGTACGTCTCAAACTGCTACGGAAGATATACCACCATCTACAGATAAGGCCCGAGGGAAAAAGAAGCCGCAGGGACTAGACTATGCTCTGCCTAGTCGTCAAAAAGCGGATTATCTTCTAGATACCTACTGGAGACTTGTTCACACACTCTATCCATTTCTGTATCATGATGACATTGTATCTACATATCAATGTCTCTGGACTGGACAGGATTTGAATATTGGAGATGAGGAGCCCACGTTTTTATGCTTTTTGAATGTCATATTCAGCATATCATGCGTTCTAGATCCATCAATAAAGCCCGAAGATTGCGTTGCATTTGCAGATGTATTTTATCAACGCGCTCGGGGTCTTCTGGATTTTGATCTTATCCAGAGAAAATCAATAATCACGGTTCAATGTTTCCTTCTTCTTGGGCAATATCTTCAAAGTACCAATGATCCCTAGCATTGCTGGATATTTGTGGGCTTAGCCATACGTATCGCACAAAGCATTGGCCTGGACTTTCCTTCAACAAGTGCAAACGCTGAAACTCCACAGCAAAGAAACCTCCTACGAAAAGTATGGCATGGCTGTGTATTGATGGACAGAGCGCTATCAATGACCTTTGGGAGGCCCATGTTATAACATCGCAAGCAGCCGCTTCGGTGCCCAGGCCAGTTGCTCATCATGGCAACTCTGCATGTACATGTTCCACCGACATGCCTATACTAGACTCCAGTTTCTCAGAGATGCATTTCTTTGTAGAATCATTAAAGCTCTATGAACTTATGAACGAGACACTGTTAATGCTCTATAATCCAGCATCGCGAGAGGATTTGAATGATGATCCATACACTCCATATTTTGGCAGTTTGGGTGCAAAAGCCGCGGGAAACGTTCTCGAAATGGATCGGAAATTCTGGTTATGGAGCCGCGAGCTTCCAGCTCAGTTCCAATATAATAGGAACATGAAAGAAGCACTCATACACGAACGTCAGACCAACGTCCTTTGGTTAAGATATTGGCATGTCCAGATCCTCTTGTTTAGGCCAATTTTATCCAGCTTCTGCTCCCTGAGTGGCAAGGTCGATCAATCCATGGAGAGCCCTATGGTGTGGAATACTGCATTCCAATTCTCAATAAGCTGTGTGAAAATTGCCCTAGAAACCATTGAATTCTTTAGCTTTAAAATGGAAGGAAGACTGCAAGAAGAACTCGACGATATATTGCCTGCCTGGTGATATAGCATATTTTACATCTATACCGCAGCAACCGTTCTTGTGGCAGCACGGCTACACACAGCCATCACTGCAGAGATCACCGAAAAGACAATCGCGAATGCGTGGCAGAAAGTTATGAAAGCTTTAAGCCGCTTTGAGAGCTTCAGCAAGCATTCCAAAAGATGTACGGCGGCTCTAAGTGTGCTTTATAATCAAGTACCGCAACAGTATCAACACCAGCAACATCGATTAAACCTTCACCATAGTGGCGAGCAACAAGAACAACAAGAGCAACAAGCCAGGTTCTATATGCCTCACCAGGTCCCTCACCAAGGGACAACATTGCAAAGCGTACATTATGACGGCGAGATTTCGGATCGACATGCTGTCGACTTACCCCGTCTCGATGAGGTTAATCCTTTGGCAGGGTCAAACGGCGGCCAGAGTTATCCTCTCAGCATATCAGAGCATTTGACTTCAAGTGCTCTGATATGCCTCAAACGTTGCAATGTTTAGCATGTCTGATCTTCAACTTGACCTAGGGGATATGTCATGGCTAAATAGTATTCCATTTGATTTGTATGATACGTGACCAATAGTTAGCCATTAATTAAATATAATTATAAGATCAATGAAATTGCTGTAATTACACAGAGCTAGGTGGAGCCTATTAAGATACTGCTAGCGTATATGAGAGCTTACTGTATGAAAAATTTATATTCCGAGGTAACAAAGGGCTTTCCCAGCACCGTCATGTGAAACTACGTGGTAAAAGTTCTAACCTAACGACTTACATAGTTCCGAGTCGCTATAACAATACAAATAGACGTTTCAGGTGCAATGGGTGACGAATCTAGGGTTAAAGTCGCTGTTTTATTCAGCCATTTAAGATCTGTCAGGCACAAGGTTAGATCAGTGTACAAGAGAGAAATCTTACAGTTATACCTAATTAGCACATGGAACTGACCTATAAAAGAGATCATGGGCCTTGACTAGAGAGTTTCTAGTACTTTCTTTTACTGCTCGACCCTGGGGCAAGTGCCGGATACCGGAAATGTATTGTCCCCTCATTCTACCTGTTCGCAAGATGGTGGCCAATAATCATTGCAGACATTTGTTGCCGTACCGCGAATTTTCTGGGCAGAATATTGTCTCGTACCACAAATGTCGTCACGTCATATTGGTGTCCATTAATGAAGTACGTGTTTATCACCAATGAATCATTACAGGTAATGGAATCCTGGCAAAGAGTTGTGAATTACATATGAAATAATGAAGTATTCCCCAATATATTGTCAAAATATCTCCGAGACTTGTATAACGTCGTTGACGTATAGAGGAGCAGAAGGATCACGGGCTAGAAAGACATCATACATATAGTCCAAATCAACCCTTATTGCTATTCTGGAGTTTCGACCCTCCATGTGGTTCGAAGTGGCTCTGGAGCCATGACTTGTTACAATGAAAATGCTATCACACGTTAATAAGTTCGCGTGAGTAGGAACCCGGCTTACTCATCTATAATCTCGCGATACGATTGCTTGGGATGCCTCCGCATGATCAGCAGTGGACGTCCGGCGAGCCCCTCTAAAGCGATCAACATGGCTTAAGAGTCCCCAAGCATTCGAATCATAATCCTCAAGCAAGCCACTTCGGTTCTTTCGGTTCCGTGAGGAAGATTAGGGCAAAAGATGTCGCGACCGAAAAAGGCGCCAACAGCATCTGCTGCACGTTCGGCGTGATGATTCCGAGGGCTTAGCCGCTGCTGGCTGATTTGGTGCCACTGGTGTGTAAGAATACAGTAGTACGGACTGTGTTAGGCAGGCAAAGAGGCTAATGTATTATCCGTTGTCTCTCGGTGCGGGGCGTTCAGCCATTTTTAATAGGTCCTGTCAGGGACAGGAGCCACGGAAAGCATTTCCATTATGCTGTTTTGTTCCGTTATGATTTCTGACCATAACAACCAAATGGTTACCGATGTGGGCCAAAGAGAACCCTCTAAAAGTAATCTGGCTGCGGAATAGAGATCTCAAATCTCGATACAGCATGTTCAATTACTCTATGCAACAGTGTATAATCACAAAAAGGTAACCACCAACATAATAAACAGTGCTTGAGATCTGGCCCAGCGTGGGGTAAAGAGGCAAAATGCCCCACACCATAACCCCGCAGTGTTGGAATGTTTGCGGTGGATTCAGCTCTGTAGAGGGGGAGCAAATAGATTGTATCTCGACTCTAATAATCTCGGTCGCGAATTCGAATGGGGATTATCCGTAGCCAGGACATCTGCACGTGGTCCAAATTTCGTGTTCTCCATCGCGATTCTTGAACCGTTATATAAATTCCTATCCTTCCTGCTGCACGTTGAGGTGCATAGACGCTCGATTCTCTTTCACCCCAGGATTACTCTTTGTACATTATAGTCGCTCCATCTCGCATCTCCACAATGGGTTCCATTGGCGCCAGCCCAACAGGAATCAAGGTGATCGTCGTAGGAGCAGGTAAGCAAGCAAAGCGAGAGGCCCAGCTTCACATAGACAGTAAAATGAAGTAGAGAGTATCCTAACTGTGGTTTTACGTAGGGTTCGGTGGTTTAACAGCTGCTATTGAAGCTCATCGACAAGGCCACACAGTCGAGATCTACGAGTCATTCCCGGTCCTTAAGGCGCTAGGCGATATCATTTCTTTCGGTCCCAATGCGGGTCGTATCTTCACGCGCTGGTCCGATGGCAAGGTAGCCCAGGACATGCTGAAGATCTGTATTGATCTCACAGATTATGGTTTCAGAATTCACAAGTGGACTGGAGAGTTGGTTATTACACAAAAAACCCCACCACGCGACCCTACGTCCCCAAATCTCAACGGTCACCGAGGCGAGCTACATGAAATCGTATTTAACTATGCGAAAGACGACCTTGGAATCCCTATTCACTTGGGAAGTAAAGTGGTGCAATATTTCGAGGACGAGACTGGAGCAGGTATTAAACTTGAGAATGGTGAAGAGGTAGGTTGCGAAAACCCACAGGTATGAGCCACAGACAGTTTTTGCTCATGACACTCCAAGGTTCGAGGTGATGTTGTCATTGGTTCAGACGGTGTACGATCAAAAGCGAGAGAACTCGTACTTGGATACTTCGACAAGCCAAAGAGCAGTGGGTATGCTGTGTTCCGTGCTTGGTAAGATTGCTCTCAGTCGCATCACTCGGAGAATCCGAGCCTAACTGGTTGATCAGGTTCACCAATAAGGATATGATTGCCGATCCCATGACGAAGCACCTCTGTGAAAACGGAGATACTTTCAATGGCTGGATTGGCCCAGATGTGCATTTCTTAGTCTCATCGATTAAAGATGGACAGGATATGTGCTGGGTGTTGACTCACAAGGTTCGTTCTCCTTTTGCACAACTTTTTATGTCGCAATTTCCAAATTCTAATATTTTAATCGCCGTAAATAGGATGAACATGATATTGACGAATCATGGTCGTTCCCTGGTAAATTAGAAGATGTCTACAAGGTTATTGAGGACTGGGATCCGCTCTGCAAGGCCATCGTCTCCAAGACCCCCGAAGAGCGATTGGTCGACTGGAAGCTTGTCTACCGCGACCCGTTACCAACCTGGACGAGCAAAGGCGGAAGGATTGCTCTTTTGGGAGACTCTGCACATCCATTCTTGCCTACATCTGCTCAGGGTGCATCGCAAGCTATGGAAGATGGTGTTACTCTTGCTGTGTGCCTAAGACGCGCTGGCAAGAACAACATTCCAGACGCCGTAAGAGCGTATCAAGAGATTAGGTATGGCGCAATATTCTCTCATGTGCCTGAATAGAGCTCCGCTAACTTGTGTGTTTTTACAGATACGACCGTGTACGCAAAGTTCAGAAGACCGGCGAGACTACCAGAGACATGTGGCACAATGCTGATTGGGATAAGGTTAAGGAGAACCCGGAGTCAATACAGATGCCCCGCGAGGATTGGATCTTCCAACATGATGCTGAGAAGCATGCTGAAGAGGTTTATGATGCAGCGGTCAAGGCTGTCAATGCGGCAAGGAGCTAGTTCGGGATTTTGAATCTGGTATCTCGGTCTTTGGTAATTATAGCGATACAACGGGTAGTTTAGAGTTCATCATCTCTTATTAAATTATATCCATTCAACTTTTGCTTCAGTTCCATATCACACAAATAATGATTCTCTTGTTTGGTTTCGAATGTAAAATTTCGCCCTATCTGCTAGCTTCCCTGATGGAAAATACGTATGTCTGGCTCAACGGAAGCTACAGAGCAGCCGGCTTGGAAGATGAACACAGGCATAAAAAGTGGATAGACCATACTAGGGCATGCAAAACTTGTGCAGCGATGAATTCTCTTTCTAGACTACCTCTACGTCATAGACCGAGGAGGTTCTATAAGTGATATCATATGGATGCCTTGATTTCAACGAAATCTTGCAACGGAGCATTTTCTCTTGTGGACAGACGTTCACTTAGTGGCAGCATTCATGAATTTCTTCGAATTACCAAAATAGTGTATTCATTTACGGTATTTAAGTTGGGAACGTGTGTCTTCATACGAGTGTCCAAAGCTTGGATAAAAGAGCTAGCCAAACTCAAGGAGCGCGCTTCTGTAGACAGAGTTAAAATACCCGCTATCACGTTACGACTTGGTATCGTCCTACTCCTCCCCTAGAAATGCGGGGAGAACTTTGTCGGGAGTGTCCCAATGAGCCTGTCTCTCGAGTATTAAATACTGAATAATACGGTAGAAAGTATATGAAGTGGCATATAGTTTTCCTTTTCGTGGCAGTGAAAGGAGGCGAAAAGAAGACGTGGAAAGAAGGCGAGAAAAAAACTTACAAAATGGTTCGCTGCAGGCAATTGCACGATCTCTACCTCGCGTGTTGTCCTCCCAGACTTTCGTGCATTCTCAATATCTTGCTGTAGGTTCTTCACTCCCCACGGCATCTCCCAAACCGACTTCTCACACCAGATGTAGCGTAGTTTTATCTTGCTCCAGTCCTCTGCGGAATTGGTTGGCGCGGATGCTTGTGCAGGAGAGAATAGGGCAAGATCTCGGAGAGACGCAAACAAGCCGGTGCGGATACCCGAATCCAAGAGCAGCTGATCAGATCCACCTGGAAGAATTGGTTGAAGAGACAATACACGTGATGCATCCTCATGAGACAGAGTGCTTAGTGTAGGTGGAGGGTTCTCCTGGGGCGTTCGAAACTCCAGTTTGGACAAGTCAGCAGAATGGGTATAATAGCCCGAGACCCAGGACGGGAAGATCCTGGCACCTTCTTCAGCTGAGACAGAGGGATGATGTAGCGGATTATAGGAATCAGAAGGGGGAGCGTATCCTAGAGAATGGTAAGGTGGATCTGTAGTCGAATACCGGTTAATCTAGCGTCTGTAGCAAGGAAAAATATGTGATACACAAATGCGAGAAAATAACGCGACATGGGCAATGCAAAGAAACATTGTACGAACCGTATAGGACAGCCTGGCGGATATACGATGCTACACCAGTGGATAACTTGGTTTGAAATGACTGTGCACATCCCAGCAGCGCGGTGATGAAAATAGAGCCAAACGACCAGCCTACAATGGTAACACTCCGGGGAGATATCTTTTCATTCACAATAAAAGTCTCGAGAAACCCATGGATCTCTTGTGCCCGCTGCTCCATGAAGCTCTCAAGTTCTTTAAGCGTGCCAGATGGGTTCTCTTGGTCTTCAAAGGGTACAGCGCCAGGATAGCCACGGCGGTTAAGAAGTATCAAACGGACATTGGATGACCTGGTGACTGAGAGTAAACGTTCAAAGATCGCTGGTGCGAGAAATGTGTGTTAGCATTATGTGCTGCTATTGAAGTGAGTCCTTCACAGGACAGGGTGAAAAGTTCTGGTGTTTACCGGAGTGGTAGCCATAGCCATGTATGAGAACGATGGTGCGATAGTCATTGCCGGTTCTAGGGGCACCTGAGTCGGTGACACCGAAGACACCGATCGGATTCATGCTGGATATGATCCCAATTGATGCTGTATGCTACGACGTTACGTAGAGCTGTATTAGACAAGGGCTGATAGGTAGGACGTGAATAGTAGGCGAAAGGTAATAATTTACGCTGATAGAATAGGCTTGGCAGGATCTAGTGCTTACACTGGTAGTCTCTCATAAGGTGGGTCGGCTCCTCCCAATGACAGATGTTCTCGGAAGTACAGTAGCGTATTTCCCATAGCACCAGTTATCCTGCTCCACCAACTCCTTCGAATGTAATATGCGCCCAATCATTCTTCGCATTACTTCCAATTTCTAACCCAAGGAATAGGGTCCCAGCCTTCCTGTGCTTCGTTCACAATAAGTGATAATGCACTTCAACAATTAGGTTTATTAATAGGTGCATAAAAATTAACGCAAAAGGCTTCTGTTCAGATTTGTGGTGATTGTGTTGAGGAGGCGCGACAAAAGAGGATATTCTAGTCTGGAAAATATGCTTTACGAATAGATGCGCGCAGAGACGGTTGACGCCTTTGAAAGAGCTTGGCATGCGGGTTACCACCTAGCTTTCTACAGTTGTTTGCCTTGTCCCACACAGTTCGTTTGAGAACGGCGTGGAATACTGCACCCATTCTGAGCAAGAACAGGAAGGTTGAGTTCAGGAAACTGAGATCTGCTCACCAACAATTCCTGTGTAGATGCCTTTTGTGCATTTTCCAGCAAATTACAATTGTGTGGTTAAAGCTCTCATTAATTTCTTATGCAGTTTTGGAATGAGCCATGCACTAATAATAATACGCGTAAGAGGACTGACCTGTCTATACACTCGTTGATACAGTTTAAGTTAAGCCCCCAGAACTATACACCAGTCACTACTCATACGCCAACATTCCCTGCCTTCCACTTCTGTATCGCTTCCCCTCGAAAGGTAATTTCTAGCATCGCTTTGCCAAACTCGTCGACATCCGCTGGCGTCACCTCTTCAAGAAGCTTCTTACCCTCAAATCGCTGCAGGAATGCCACATCCCTAACCATGCAACAATTCTCCCACTCGGCCGCGCTTGAAGCATCCCAAATGCCGCGACTGTTTGTATACATGACACCACCAGGACCTAGCGTCCAGCGCTGCAGGAGCATAAAGTATATTGAGGACAAGCCAACGGCAATATGCCAGGTGCGGCGAATACTCTCTGAGAGTATCCAAAGATGCCATTGCTGTTGCATAAGGGTTTGTGGGCCCGGAAAATGCTGCGTGGCTTGAGCAAGCACCTGTGAATCATGTAATAGTGTATTGGCGGCGGATTGGAGAAGTTGGTTGGCCCAGCTATCCTGGATCGCTATATGTTTTTCGGCCACATGCCGAGACCGAATATCCCCGTCGAACAAGCCGATGATCTGATAAACCATGAGCGCATGGAGTCTTGCTAGCTGCTCGAAGAGTCCAACCTCTGTCTCCTCTTCGTTGCTGTCCTCCACAGCTATGTCAAGATTCTCCAGCAGAATCCCATTCTCTTTTAATAATTGGTTTGATCTGTCTTCCACAATTTGGAAAATAATTTCCGTATTAGCTGGTGTCTTGTGGATGTAGCTAGATAAGGTAGCAAGGGCTACTTGCACACACGCCGGAAAATTCGCGCTATATAAACGTGGATGTATAAATGGATTACTCCCGGTCATAACCCAGCGCTCGAACCAGGACTGTGTCATTTTCACAAAGTCCTTTAGTGCTGCGGAACTTATCCCCATGGGAGAAGGACGAGGCGGCGGAAGATGTATTCTCCACGTCTCAGCTGCGAGAAACCAGTTTGTAGGTGGCGCTGACAAGCTTGGTGCTAGAGCTTGACCCAAAGGTTTGGTGAAGTCATGCCCTGGAGTTAGGAATTCGAGGCCCGGAATGTCTTCGTCTCCCAAGATCATGTCTGTGTCGGAAACTGCTGCGGAAACTGCTAAGATGTTTGTCGTATTAGTGAGTTCGCTAGCTTCTGACATTGAGATCCAATCTGTGGACATCTCCGTCGTTGGGATTGGAGATATTGAAGTCGTTTTAGTTCGTGCTCCCGGATAAGCGCAATCTAGGCCTCTAATGGCGCATCGTACGCATATTGGAGTCTGCCTGCCACATTTCCTTTTGGCCCTAGCGCATGTGTTGCAGGCATTTGATTGCATCTGCGTCGACATCCGAATGATGCGGTGGCTGTAGATTGGAAAATTACTTCGTCGCTTCTCCTCTGCGGACTTCTTGCCATGGATCGAAAAAGTCAGTTGTGGTGGAGAGCTGCGATTGATGATGCTGGCCAAGCCCTGGAGCCTGTGTTCGGGTACTGACGTCCCCCGCAAGCTAGCCCACCCGCTAGCCCGCGCACTAGTCCGCTACACGCCAAGTATCCAGGTCCAGTCCACATGGAGAGCTGGGAAGTCCAATTAAGGATACCAAAGGTAATCTGACAAGGCTAGATTATTGCAAATGGAAGGCATCCTTGGCTGCAGCACGGCCGCACTATAGTCCGGCTCCATGTGGCTTCTGCATACTAGTCCGCGACCTTCCCAAGCCTTAGACTTCGGATCGTCTTCTGTCTGCTAGATATGGCATTCGCGTAGGTATTAAATGCTCCCCCTTTTCTCCTTTCATGTCCTCAGATATGTTCCTGCACCCTATCCTAGATGTGTTACCTATCGCAGGATGACTAAGACTTTCATAATTCTGGGTGCGGGCATGACGGGCCTTCCTTTGGCTCACTACGTTCTCAAACATTATGCCGACAAATACGACCTGAAGCTTCTCCTCATCTCGCGATCCAGCGAATTCTACTGGAATATAGGATCTCCGAGGGCTGCTATCCCCGGTCAACTTGGCGACGACAAGATTTTATACTCTATTCCCCCAGCATTTGCCCAGTACCCAACCTATCGATTCGAGTTTATCCATGGCACGGTTGATAGTTGGGACCCCGATAAAAACAACGTTTCTGTGACGCAGAATAATGGTCACCAGCGGAAATTGGACTATCATACTATTGTCGTGGCCACTGGGAGCGATTACAGTGACGGTATGCCTTGGAAGTTGGTCGGAGATCATCAAAAAACCCACGATGCACTTACTAAACTGCGGAACGAGGTACACAGTGCCAACTCCATTGTCGTAGGCGGCGGAGGTCCTACCGGGGTTGAGTTTGCTGGCGAACTGGGTTACCAGTATGCCAAAGAAGGGAAGAAGAAGGTCACACTGGTAATCAGCGAGTCACTACCCCTGGAATCCCGAGTGATGCAAGAGACACGGGTAGCAGCCAAGAAGGAGCTCGAAAAGCTGAATGTAACGATCATTACGAATGCAAGAGTCACAACCTCGGAGACCAGAGGAACAGGAAGAAAGGTTCTAGAGCTTACATCGATTGATGGCACTAAAACGGCGCTCGAAACGGACTTGTTTGTGCCAACTTGGGGTGTCAAGTTCAATACCTCGTTTGCACCTGTGTTCCTACTAGATGCCAATGGCCGACTGAAGGTTACAAAGTCTCTGCGTGCGCCGGGGTATGACAACGCCTTTTTGGTCGGGGATGCGGCAAATCTTGACTCTTATTCAGCCCGTGTAAGGGAGGCCCAGGTTCGTCATCTCGCGACAGCGCTTGGCCAATACCTTTATGGGGCTAAGGTGCTCGATTATACTCCTGCAGAGAAGGTTACCTTGCTCGTTACGGTTGGTCGTGGTCGTGGTGTCGGGCAGCTTAACGGCTGGAAGTTGTGGAGCTTTCTCGTTTGGTACTACAAAGGAAGAAATATGTGCACAAATCTTGTTCCTGACTACTTAGCGGGCAAGAGACTTGTTTTGGGAGCATTTTGAAGGAACTGTGGATTAATGATTTTTGTATCTCCTGGCTTGATAAACCTTACCCGCTCTTTATCTGCAGCTTAGTTCAGTACCAGTCTTCATTTCCTTCATGATCAATTTATTTGAAACACTGATGATCACAAAAGTAATGATGCTGTGGTATATGCACTAATGTGACTTGACGTTGGGTCTTACAAAGCACGGCTCGCAGCGATCTTAAAGACTGATAACTTAGAAGAAAATGCATTCATTTCTACGCCCGCACATTTTGTGCCTGCGAGCTAATTGAATATCCGTTGCCCAGTGCGTTCTCCTAGTACTGGCCAATGACCTGAGGACTTCTGTGCTGAAAACATGGTTGCTAAGAGTATGGGCTGCTCGAGAACCGAACAGTTGAAGTCAGATCCGAATCCTTCGGCTTAACCATTGAGCCGAACAGAAAGCTGCCCATGCAAAATATCCTCAACATATCCTCAACGAAACCGAGCCAAGCTGAGATAGGAAAAAGAAAAGCGCTATTGAATGAGTCACCTGATAACGTGTGAACAGGGCGTTTGGGGTGGAGTTTTTTATCGCGTCTCCCCGTGTTTCCCTCCTGCAACGTATCCACAGTTGAAGTCGTGAAACAGGAGGCAGAATTCGTGTCCAACTGCCCCTCCCTAATATCCTTACTTGCTAAACCCTTCTTTCACCTCCACTCACACCCTAAGCAACTTCAACCGTTCGGACCACATTGAATTCTCGTGATAGCATTCCACAGCATGGCTGAAGAGACCCTCAAGGTCTATCGCGGAAACTGCCACTGCGGCGCCTTTATCTTCGAGGTGACAAGCCCTGAGATCAAGGCTCTGTTTGAATGCAATTGTAGTATTTGCTTCAAGAAGGGCTACTCATGGACGTTTCCCGGCTCCGACAACTTCAAGGTCGTCAAAGGTGACGTCGAGGATTTGACTGAGTACACTTTCAATGACGGCAATTTCGTCCATAGGGCAGGTGCCTAAATTTAATCCGAGGAAGTGTTGAAGCGATGGCTAACTTGAACTAAGTTCTGCCCTACCTGTGGCACTCCCGTTATGGCTTTCAGCAAGATCCTTCCTCCCGAGAAGAACACCGCTATTAATGTTTGTCCAGAATTGGTTTCTTATTGCTATATATAAACAGTGCAACTGATCCTCTTAAAAGGCCCGCACCATTCAAGACCTCGACATCTGGTCTCTTGAATCCCACGGGTAGGTAAAACGCAGTAGGTAGCTCTTAACGCGCTGACAGACTTTAGATTCGACGGAAAAGCAATAGGACCAGTATACAAGGCTCCAGTTTATACGGGCCTTGAGCCAAGTATTGAAGCTGAAGGTGGGAAGATCTACCAGGGAAGCTGCCATTGTGGCGCGGTCAGAGTTGCTGTGAAGGTTAAACCTCTGGACACATGGAGCCCAGAGATCGAGGATGAGAGGATCGTTGAATGCAATTGTAGCATATGCCAGCGGGTATGTCTTGGTCACCTCTTACACATAGCACGTATATATCTTCTGCAAGACTAACCGCCTTCTCTCCAGTGTGCGTGTGTTTGGATCTACCCGCTGAAGGACCAAACCGCCATCGAAGGCGAGGAGAACCTCACGTACTATTCCTTCGGCAGCCAGGTCTGCCGGAAGGGCTTTTGCAAGAACTGTGGCGTCCACATTATGAACGTCCCCAATCTTCCGCCTGAGGGGAAGCCAATTGAGGACTGGCGAGCCGGTTTCCTAAAGCTTCTACCAATCACGCTAAGGGTCCTGAATGATTTTGACTACAGAACACTGAAGAATCAGATACGCAGGGAGGATGGATGGAAGGACCTCCAGCCTCAATATGTTAACCCATAGTAGGCCTCTGTAGCCCGAGAATGAACATTCATTTGCGGGGTTCTCGCGGCTAGCTACCACGACCCGGCGCCGCAAGTCACGGGAATAGAAATCAGATTTTATCATATGTCATTAAATATTCTTGTCTTCCTATACTAGTTCCTCCATTTCCGTAAGAAATGCCACAGGGTACCTTGAATGAGCTCGAGTTGTAGGACTGAACCCAACTTAATAACATAAGGATTGGCGGTTAACCTCGACTGATGATTTCAGATAGGTCACATATTCCCTCCACCTGGTGAGCCTCTGGGATTTCAGCCATCCATGATGGGCGATACTTCGTGTATAGTTCCACCTGCGGTTTGCTCTGTTCTATTGTTTGCAGTCCATCGACAGACCCTATCATTAATGCTACTGCCTCATCAGTATGGCTTGTCTTGCGATACATGGTAGAGCCACAATTTGGACAGAAATAGCTCGTCATCGTATTTCCAGATTCCACAGATTTTGTGTATGTTTTGAGATTCCCTTGGAGGACTTTGAAGCCAGCAGTAGGCATAAGTAGGTTATTCGTGTTGGTTGAGCCAGAGAACTTTCGACAGTCGATACAATGGCATCTCATCTTCGAACATTTTTAGCCAATCATTTTGTACGGAGCTGGGTAAAGCACCTACTGTGACAATTGATTCACCCTCAAAAGACAAGCGGTTTGAGCCACAAAGACAACTACATTCGATCGTCGAAGTACTCATCTTGAATTCAGGATAACTTTTTGTGTTTTACAATTCTCAGCTGGAATTTTTTGTTTTCTTTTTTTATTTCGCCAGAGGTACAGTTAGTAGAGTCCATTATATATACCAGATGATGTTTTATCTCCGTTGCGGCCTCGGCAAAAACGTACAATATCCGCTGGAGACACCTAGTCAATATGTTCTGCTTATCTTACTTTAGGAGTACAACGGAGTGAGAATTAGGGCTAGCGCTCGGTAGTAACCCGTTCGCCGAGGTAACCATGCTGTTCATATTTAGTCGGCGAAGTTACTATTGTGCCAGCATGGTCGTTGTGATCTTTTATTGGGTAGCGGTTTTACTCCAATTGGTGTCGTCAGAACTGTCGTCATGCTCTGTCTTTGTTAACTCCGTCATAAATTCCGCGGTATATAGTCATTGTCGCTTGGTGTTAACATCTGCTGAGACTTGTACTTTTAGGGCGGGGCGACAAACTGCGTTTTCAAGCATCAGAACACACTTAAAGCCAGTAGCAGGCTAGGACGGGAATGACGGATTTAACACCTCGTGGAGTCCCTAAGACGTGTGACACCATCTAAAATCATGATGTACGGAGGTAAATCACTTTCCACCAAGGCACGGTATTTTGACGCAAAAACAGCCACATGGTGCACTTTTGCTTCCACCCGACCTTGAGCACACGCAGGGGCGCACGCGACTTAACGTCGTGCAATGCACGTCCCTGAAACCCCACTATTACGCCTAAATATCATATTACTCAAGCTCAATATATTGGAACAGAGAGTCTTCCCAGGTGAGCGCCTCGTCATGCATGATGCCATGTACATAAGCCTCGGAGATGTAAGCAATCCTTTCATTAACTCGTGGCCGGAGGATAAGTGGGACAATCGAGCTAGCAACTACGTAAACTAGGTCTCCAACTTCTAGACCAGCCAATCCTAGACCGAGGAGTCCTTTTTTTCGGTCCGGAAGACTCGACGCTGTGCAAAGTCCCAATCGGAGCCCCTCCAGTTGTGCCAAAGCTCGTCAAAGTCAGTACCAGGGCGTATTGCCTTACAGTTCAGGGGAGTCGTTTCTGCAGGGACATATTCCCTCCAAGGAAATTCTCCAAATTGTCGAAGTGACCTATCACCGAGAATGTCTTGTATCCCCTCCTCTAGCTCGCGGAAGGCCGCCTGACAGTGGGAATCCTCTGCAGCACAGGTTGGACAATTCCGGCCCTCACACAGCCAGAGCACGAACGAAGCAAAAAGAGCCTCGACCTTAGAGTTCTTAGGCTCTAGAAGGCGAACATATAGGCATGTTTTGACAAGCCAGAGGACCTGAACCACACGCCGCTGCGTCCAAGCGTACATAGCAGGGAGATGGCTGACCAGGTCCAAGGCAGGTACAACGCGGTTAGCTTCTAAGGTCACTTCGCAGATACGGTCGATCTTGACGCCTTGGATCGTAAGGAACCTCTGGTACAGTTTTGGGGTTTCTTATATTCGCCATCTATTCCCCCCTGCTGCTTGCCACCCGGTGCCATGCAGATATGCCGCTTCATGGAGACTGCCCCCGATTGGCGTTGTGGCGAGGTCTGGTACCCACGAAGGCAAAGCGGCGACACGTGTATTCTTCCATTCTACATCTTGATACCAACACCCAGCTTGGGCTAGATACACAAGATCATCTCCGCATAGCAAGACGTACCAGGCAGCTTCAAGATAGACCTGGGCAATATCGTCTTGGTATCGGACTCGGAGGTCACGACGCCGAGTATCTTCCTTGCCCGCATGATAGAGAGGTCGTTTTACTAGCTCGGCAAATGAATATACCTTGTCTTTTAGCTCAGAACTCACAAAATGCCGGCTATGTTTGAACATTGTGGAAATCTGGTTTATCTCGGGCGGTACGATGCCCGGCTGGTGTGCCTCCTCCAAAAGGTCAATGAAGTGCATCATCTGGGCAGTACCATAGGACTTATCAAAGAACAGATTCCGCTCACTCTCATCTCTCTCGACTTTTCAAACCTGCGGAACACCCTGCTCATCGAAACCGTCGAGCCGGAATCCAGGCCCTTCCAGGTCATCCTGGACCCAGTCTTCGACCTCTTTCACCAGTGGCGATCGCCTAAGGAATCTCCCCAAAAAGCTGAAAGCCTCCCAAGTAGACTGGCCGCGGTCCGGTCCGGGCTGGCCCACGGTCTTATTTTTCGGTCTGGAGCTCAGACCGAACCGTACGGTCTGGTCTGAACGGTCTACGGTCTCAAGTCAAATATATGAGACTGGACCGTAGGACTACGGTCCGGTCTGAAATAAATATGGGAGACTGTTAAACGGTTCGGTCTCAAAAATCTAAGACCGAACCGTACACGGTCCGGTCTGAATCAAAAATGGAGACTGTTAAACGGTTCAGTCTCAAAAATCTGAGACTGAACCGAAAATTTTCGGTCCAGACCGGACCGGACCGTATTTGAGACTACGGTCCGGCCAGTCTACTCCCAAGTGGCATAGTGGGGCCCGTAGATGACAATCGCCTCTGGTGCGAGTGCCAGCTCCTGCACAACCCAATTTACGTCTAAACCACGCTCTATTCAGCACCGCCCAGACGCACACCCAATCCCAAGACTCTGGGTTGGGCAAGCGTAACAGCCTGACCTGCTCTTGAAAGCTGAGCATTCCCCATGGTCGCTCCATCTCTGCAGCCACCTCGGGGTTATCTGGACTGTTCTCTGCTAGAGTTCGCATCATGTGACCAAACGTCTCGCTATACGCATCTTCTGGACCAAGCCAGATAATTACCCTCTCACTCTGCTGGTAGATACGTCCCATCATGCCAACTTGTTGGTTACGCTCCGCCGTGTTGGACTCGTCAATGCACAAAGCATGCGATCCAAAGTCTCAGGGGGGCAACCTTCTAGCGGGCGAAAAACATATCACTGGATGGATCCAAATGCCAGATATTTATGCGCCACCCAAGGAGGTACCGATACAGGTTCTCACCAACGTGGAGAAAAGCTCCATCGAGAAGGATAGTATAAGAGTCTAGGACTTGACGGTCCCGCTCCTGAGGGTTTGGGAAGACGGTGAAGGGGTTGCCCCATGTGTAAGACAATGCGGTGTATTCTGGGTACTCATCTAAGTTTACGACTTCGGTACTGAGCTGTAGGGCGGCGGTGTCAAGAGTCTCCTGTCCTATATCAAGACACATGCTGACGACACGGATAGAGGCACCAGTCGAAAGCGGGGGGTAGCTGAATGGGGCCGGGGCAGCAGCAAGGTTAGTAACAGGGTATCTGGTAGCAGATCCCTGGCGAAGGAAGGTTCAGAAGCGCTGTTGCGAGGGAGCATGTCAAGGCCTTCATTCCAGGCTATAATCATCTCTGCGACCTCTATATCGCTGAGGGCACGGTCCCGAAGGAGGTCCCAAGATGTTTGCCTTGCGTCCTCTGCGAGAGCAGCCAACAGCGGTGGGCATTCTTGTCTAGCGTGCCTGGAGGCTTCAATGGCTTCCACCGTCCTTTCTATCAAGTTGCAGAGTATGGGATCAAAATCTACGTGAATTCGCTGCTCTTCCAGGGCTCGGACAGTGTTGTCAATGAGGCGGACGATATGGTCATCGAATAGCACGTCAATCCTTTGGATGATCCACAGACTGGACGCTTGTTCGCCTTCATCCTCGATCGAGTGAAAGTTTTCCGCGACGAGCCTAGCCCGGATTGCGCCTTCTTGGCAGAAGGTCTCCAGGCCCCGCTGAATAAAGCAGGAGCCCATAAATCGTCGATTTGAAGTCATGTCTAGTTTGTATCATGAGATTAGAATAACTGTCCATTACCTGACTATGATTCTCTGATAATGCAACCTTTGCTGCCTGCTCGCTACGGTCATGAAAGGAAATGCTTCGTCCCCCCATATGTACATGAGACGATAATGAGACCCTACGTGACTACGTTTCAAGAACCGACCTTCAGTACAGAGGTAGTGCAACGGGGCTTTGTATCTCTCTTAGTGCTCATTGGCTTCAAAAGGCCACTTTCGGTGGCCAAATATTCATGGCTCTAATAATGCCAAACAAAGATTTCGAGTGGTCGATATCCTTGTGTATAATAGACGCCTCGAGAGACTCGGCGAGTGAGCCTTAAGAGGATACTCTCGGCACTACAGCTTACAGACATTACAGGCACTACAGGCTACAGTCTGCCGACCCTGCAGGCATTATAGGCAACAAGCTATCTAAACTTGCAAGATTTTATTGGAGGAACCTCGATAGTGGCTTGCCTAAATTAGTGACTAGTGTGTGTGTGTCAGATTTTAGGGTAGTCTTCGACAATACCGTACGAGCATTTCCCTCACATTGCATCAGACTGTCTGCCATTTCTGCTTTGCCCTTGTCAACGTCTACCTGCCGTCTTGTCCACGTCCAATTTGGAAGAGAAAAGATCCCCCGTAGATAGTTATAGCCTTCAGCACTCTGAGATTCCATAATTAATCAATTCGTCACTTCAAATCAGGACTTCACTCCAAGACTTCTTATTTCACAGAATGGCAGAAACATCGCCCAAAAGACAAGCATGCCACGGATCATGTCACTGCGGATTGACGCAGTACATCGTCTTCCTTACCCTTCCACATCCATTCTCGTCGTCTAATCCACCGCAACCAATCCAACAAGAAATCTACCGCTGTAACTGTAGCACGTGTTACAAAATGAACTTCTTCCACGTTCATCCTGCCAATCCTCGAGACGATTTCATGCTTCTTTCACCACTTGATCCGGATCGTGAACTGAGTACCTACCAATGTCAGAGCAAGGAACGGAAATTCTACTTCTGCCCAAAATGTGGAGTGCGATGCCTTACGTTTAGTGGCGAAGGCGAGACCCATGTCGTGGATCTTACAGAGCTAGCGGAAAACAAAGAAGGGCAGAGAAAGATTTGGCGCGCGAAGTGGGATGGAGCGGACGATACGAGACCGTATGTTTCAGTTAATGGGACTACGATTGATTTCAGAGAGGATTTCGATCTACGTGTTCTCACTGAGGAGAAGAGAGTGCAGTATTTTGATGACCGTAGTGAGCCTGAGGAGAAGAAGCAGGAGGCAAGATGGGACAGACCACATTATGGTGGATGTTATTGACCCAGCTTAGAAGCGTAGTAGGGTCATTGATGTCAACGCGCAGAAGCCTAGAGCCTAGGGTGTCCATTTTGATGTCACGAAAACAGAATCACCCCTGGATGGATAGTAGAGTAGCAAATTTGAAATTACACGATCTCAGAGTCTATTTGTATGCCGTGCATGCATAAGCATGACAGTCGGAGAGGACAGAAGTCTTCCTGGCCGGTCATATGGATTCCACTCATTTAATGCAGGGTGGACGCTCCAGTTATCCGCCCAAAACGCTGGACCCCAACTCACAACTCGCATAAGAGGGCATATCTCTAGGGAGTGCATTTTACCGCCTGTCTGCTCCTCACAGATCAGACAGGCCGCTCTCCGCTGCCATTCCTGCAACCCAAATCCGACATCACCAAATCAGGAGCAAATGGCCAGGATGATGGAATATGGTTGATGCAAAATATATTGCTTCTAACTCTCTCTGTATGATGGCAAATGCTACCCAGGCACCAATGTCGGCATAATATGGGTTGGGGTAAACAAACACTAAATATACTTGTATATGGGCATGAATGATATCGCTAAACCATTGCTGCTCGATGTTCTAATAATGAATCTTTTTGCATGCCCATTTTAATCAGGACTAGCACTACAGTGGCATTAAAGTATCACCCAAATGTATATTAGTTACTGTAGTTTTAAGGCATACTCTGATACAAGAGGTGTCAAAAATAAGGGAAGATGAAAAATAGACTTATGCAAAATAGATACTCGGTTCTTTACTTTATGGCACTCATTTACTCACAAAGATGAATCATGCACTCCACAGTGGAGTAGGTCAGTCGGAAATTAAGCATGGAGAAGACAGGGAAACCGAATGTCAGCCAGCATGACTATCATGTGGGGAACTCCGGTTACTGGAGAAGCACAATAAACTTCCACGACAGTATATAAATCCTATTGTTGGTCTGGCTTAAGGTCTTATTAGGCTAATAGAAAAATGGAGCATCTTTGGGAGATATCGATTCGACAATTCTCTTTCTTTGGTCTTGCCACGACGTCAAAGTATTCTGGAATCTCGTCTGCACATAGACTGCTCGGTTGTTGGCAGTAAATACTGTGTAGTTCAAATTATGTTATACATGACAGCTACTTGATATCGACCGATATCTACTCGTAGAAAACATTTGTCGGAGGAGAGTGGCAGCTGCGCTCCTGAGTCAGTCCACGCAAGGTCATTACGATTGGACAACGGCAAAAGACAGACTTCTCAGTATTTGGAATGCAATTATAAATCGCACTGTAGTTATTATGTCGTCACTTCGCCGACTTAACCGTTCTTCGGTCATTGCTCCTTAATAGCATCAACTGGAAATCCGGAAGAAGTAAGTTCAATGGCATCACATTGACTCTCTGTGCCAGTAGAGAATGCAGATAAGTATTCCAAGTGGGAAATTCAACATTAATTCTGATATTCTCCAAGTCATCTCAAATCCGCGAGATCCGCGGCTTTCCGGATTTCAGCGGTGCGGGGAGCACTCATGTAGGTGACAGTTTACTTGACGCTCTATATAATGAACACATCCAATTTAATTCTTATTTTATGGAAAGATTCTGGGAAAATGATAAGTATTGGCTTTCTACTTTGATAACCTAAATATAGCAGGCGTCGTGCCATTGTGTTGTTGTAAAGTCTCAAATCCTCAAGTATGTGCTGCGGGCACAGTGTATGTGGGGCTGAAGTGCACCTAATATCGCGGGAAAAGCGGGTAAGACTCTCAGTAAAACTGTCCACACGGCCAGACAGAAGTAAAGCTTAGGTATATAAGGGCTTGGTGTTTGCCTTATTTCGCTGGTTCATCTACCAATGAGAGGTTTGAGCACTATATGAACTCTTGCGAAGAAGATCTGGGTATATTCAGGTACAGTATCTCCAGGAATATAGCGGTCTTGAAAGATATTACAAGATTAACCCTGTGTTAAATCATCCCGAACTCACAATGACTGCTGGTACGGAGAGGGTGATAACTGTTATGGGAGCCACTGGAGTCCAAGGCGGCTCGGTCTTTTACCTTGCTCTCACACTAGACTTCGTGCGCTGACCAGTAAATTAGGTTGTTCGCGGTCTATCTGCAACGAATGAATTTTCCATTCGCGCTGTTACACGGAACTCCAATAGTCCAGCCGCAGAAAAACTGGCAGCCCTTCCTAATGTCACTGTCGTTGAAGCGGATATGTCCAAGCCAGAGACTCTCGCAGCCGCATACAATGGAGCTGAAGCCGTTTATGCTGTTACAAACTTCTATGACCCATCCATCCGGAATGATCCTCTTGCAGAAGCTCGCCAAGGCTGTGCAATGGCTGATGCCGCTAAAGACCAAGGCGTCAAGCTCTTCATCTGGTCTACAGTTCCTAGCGCGTTAGTGCGAACAGGTGCTAGGTTCAAGAGCACGCCCCTTGTTGAAAACAAATTCACCGTATCCCAGTACTTGAAATATAAGCAAATACCCCATGTCGATCTTCATCTAGGCTTCTACATGGATAACTGGATTAACTTCGGCGCCATAGGGAAGGACGAGAAAGGAATCACCGTTTCGCAGCCCGTTTTGAATCCCACCCAGAAACTGGGAATGATCTGGGTTGAGCGTGATCTCGGACAGTCAGTTGCGGCCATCTTAAAGGGATATACCTCCAAAGATATCCTTGGCAAATCCTTGTACTGTGTGAGTGGGTTGTACAGCACTGCAGAGTTTGTAGAGGAGATTAAGAAAGTAACTGGACAAGATGCCAGATTAATTCCTTTACCCAGCTCTGGGCTGCAGGATTTGGATGACATGTACCATTATTACAATGAATGGGGTGTATATACCGACGTACAAATACCTCATCCACAGTCGGTGGAACTCAGCTTTCACCTGACTCCGTTGTCAGAATTTGTCAAGGAACCCGTGGGATCATTTATCAAAAATCTTGAGGTGACGACAAGTTCACAGGTCAGGGGTTTTTAGTTATGGGACTTAGCCTGTGCGATCAGAATAGTGGTTAAAATAACACTCAAGAACTAAGTGAATAGTTTCCACAATTCTTCTAACTGGTCTTCCGATTAATATGAAATGTGTTGAGGACGTCGCTTTCAGGAGTATTGCACTGTGCATAAGTCACTGTCGCGCTGAAGCCCAAGAGGCCAGCACACTCTCAGATATTTGATCCACTATCATATCAGGTCAGCGGATCTCTTATAATACCTCAGATCCATCGAATTCGGACTATAAAAGTGTGGACAAAACTCACGTGATCTTCGAAGGATCTCAATCTTACAGCGGCGGTACGAGTAGCGAACCTCAGCTTCTCTTGGCGAATGATCGCTGACCAACGGGGACGAACATAATATTTTCTGATTCTACCAACAAAGCCACACAACCTATTCTTAGTAACTCCAACAGAAAGAATAACAAGTTGAAACTCATGGTTGCCGAAATTATACATGAATTTTGGGGCTGTGATTGCGGCATGGAGAGGCCCAAAAGTACTTCATGTATCTGCTCTCCTTTCCACTGTGGTGAAAACTCGGGTCGCAAAACTCAATGCGAATGAGACGAAGGTGAGCAAATTATATGTGATGGGCCTGATAATGTCACGAATCTCATTTTTCCTGTATCTCTTTCTCCTCTTCGTCGTTATCTGTCAGACAGATGCGTCGGTCCTGCGCTCGCGGGCGGCCACTGGTCCATCATTAACCTGCGGTGGCATCAGCCCAAGATCAAGTAATGGAGGTCGCAAAATCGCAATTGCTATCGATAGCTCCCCATCGATGCTGAACTCAGATCCTAATAACTGGCGTATCGCTGCCGCAGAAGCTCTAAATGGGTTACTCATATCGAATGCGAAAGCGAAGGAAGAAAGCAAAACTCCAGATCAGGTGGCAGTGATTCATTTTGGAGGTGAAGCTCACTTGGATTTCCCGCTTGGCGATCCAGGTGCTGCCAACTCCGCATTATCTCTGACAGGATCTATCAATGGATCATTTATTGCTGGTGGCGTGGGAATGGGAATTCAACAGCTCAACCGCACCGGGACTGGAAGCACGCCTGGGAGGAGTTCAATAGTCGTATTCACAGACGGTCAGGCATGTCTATGGTTCTTTTTCCTCTTTTCTTATTTCGCTTGTAATATTTGTACGCTCGTTCTCTAATTATTCACTTTGTAGGACTCGGATACGACTGGCCTCGTCTCGACAATCAACGATGCCGCAGCACAGGGTATCCGCGTTTCCTTTGGATTCGTAGACCCCGACAATAGCGTTCCAGACAAATCTGTTCTTGTAGCAATTTCCAACACTGGAGGAGTCTACGCAAACATTACTACACAGGATGGGGCCAACAGCTTTATGGATTTTGTTGAATTAAATGGTCTCACCGAAGAGGATAACCCAACCGGCAATAGCACTACACTGTTTCCGGGTCTCACAATCGCCCCTTTAATTTCAGGGAATGAAACTCAGACTATTATATATAATGCTCAAGAACAAGAGAGAATCATCTTTGCTATTGAAAGCGTTGATGGCGCTGCGCTAGATGCCCACGCCTTTTCCGGCACCAATGTTTTAAATGGCACCGCAATTGCACCTCTTGGATCGGCAAATTTCTCAGTAATGGCGCCATTGAATGGCCCATTAAACATCACAATCACCGGTCAAGATGCTAATGCTGGGAGCATATACACTATTGGTGCTACATCGGATGTTGTCATCCAGAACTGCACTGTGAGCGTTGTCGCGAGTATTCACGGAGGGCTTAGCACCGGTGCCAAAATTGGACTTGGTGTAGGCATACCTCTAGGTATTATAGCTCTAGCCGCGGGTCTCTTCGCCCTCTTCAAATTCAACATTCTTCGCAAGCCATTCCGGGCGACCAATTCTACAATTGACAAATCTGGTTTTGGTAGCACCGTCTCCACAGTCTCCGAAGCATTAACTAGATTCAACCGTCTGTCTGCGGCACCTGCATCTCATATTCCTGTTGGTGATTCCGTAATACCCTTTGGAACATTGGGTAGAAGTGCAAGTTCTGCAGTACATGCAGTATATGAGACGAGAACAGCACCCAATCTACCGCGAGGATATGGTGATTCAGACGCTGCTCTTCTTGAAGGATTCGTATCAACAGAGGATGTTGGTACTGGTCGGGGCTTGACATATCAATCGGATACAGCATACCATAATCCGTTCACAAGCTCAGATCCAAGAACTGTAAGGTTTTCCTATCCTTTACCACCCACCTACTCACACGCCATTTCATCAACGCCACCTCCTGCGGCAGCCTACACGATTGACTTACCAGCAATTGCTCCTCTATCATTGACGGACAATAGTACCAGGAACGTTAACGATGATGGAATATCTGATATCTCTGATCCTATTGCTATTCATGACCGGGTACCTCTAGGCGTCAACGCTACACACCATCACCACCTAGAACCTGGCCATCCTTGCGGGGAAATATTGGGGTGCCCGCTCAACACTCCGGGACATGCAGCTACCTGCAACAATATGCAGTGTAGATGTAGTGATGAAAGATGTCCGCTTAACGAGATTGGACACGTGTGTTCTGGAGAAAGTTGCAGGTGCGATGGCAGATGCGTTGTTGACGTAGGAAGCAGTACTGTTAGTCAGATATCGGAAGTCGACTCTGCCACAATCGGAGAAGCGAATGCAATTAGAATATCGAGATTCGGCAGTCAGAGTCGACCCACCGCTCCTGGGCTAACTGTAAGGACAGACTTTGGGACTGGAACTATTAGAAGAAAGGCAGTAAATTCAAATACTCGATAGTCGCTGACGTCTTTCGCTGGAGCAACCACAATAGGAATTTTGAAATATTTATCTGTGGAATTAAATTCTACGTGGATATTTTAATACATCGTGTCATTACTCGGAGCGGTTTTACAATGTAAGATAATATTGGAAACGGATTTATGGACTAGAGATATAATTTAGATATAAGTTTTTGCCTGTTGGAGTACTCATAATTGAAACTGCATATCTGCGCATTGTTCTTTTTCACATTGTGCTTTGCAGAGACGTTTTCTATTAGATCTCGCCCTACATCAGATTCATTCGCACTTCCAAAGGATGATTACTGAAGCAACGCCTGTTATCATGACAGCAACCGCGGACTGGGTATACACGTATAGCAACACTGAATTCGAATATTTTCAAGTCAATAATGCCGGTATACAGATGTTGATCAGAGCACTTGACTCCCTTGACAAGGGCTCAGCTGTGGCGCTCGGCACATCTTCGGCAATCATGCAGGATCCGGTGGGACTAAACAACTTGGGTTCTTATGATCTGCATTGGTGCACTTCCCTAAAGGAGCCAATTTTCCAAGCTGGACGGTAGTATCATAGGCAAATATGATATTATTGGCCCAGAATCTTCTGGTTTTGGGGAGAAGATTTAGAGATGGTGCATCAATCCTACACGCACGAGCCAGCCCACACTGCTGAGGTGAGACGGCGGTTTGTGGCTCTTGGCTGTTTACCACAGCATGTAAAACCCCATCAGCACTGTTTCCGGTAGCTCGACACTCCATCCGAAAAATATTGAGCAACTGATTGGAGCTATACAAAGGCCTCCGCTAAAGGCCATTTCAACTACGATTTGGAATTGCTCATGCTATAAATACTACGGGGAAGGAACTCCTCAGAACAGCAAAACACTGGGTGCTTCGTTTCGGTAAGGCTTCGGCCATCACTACCCGAAAAACTCGTCCTGTTTGATAAACGTTTAGAACTCACAGCGACGGTGTGCGATTCCTGGAAGTATGATTGCCGAAGAGTGCGACATTGTCGTCATCGGAGGGGGCACATCTGGGATTGTATTTGCCCGGTTCTACTTGGACATCCATCCCAAGTCACGGCTTATCGTTATTGAGCGAGATGGAGTTATCGGGGGCACATGGAGCAAAGGTGAGCAGATGCCACTTCATCATCCTGCCTAAAATCTTTTCTCTCGTGCACATCCTGGTCCCGCATATATAGATCTACAGCGTTTCGCATCCCGAGTACAGTCTGGGAAAGCCCCACGCTAATATATGTGTATTTATAGAAAGGATATACGATGGTTTTTGGGCCCAGGCCGGCGCCAATATAAGTGGCTTCTCTGATATACCGTTCCGCCCCTCTCCAGATCATGTGGACAAGAATGGTTTCTTCGACGCTCAGTCAATGTCGGAGTATCTCGAAAACTATATCGACCAACACACGTATGCTGGAAAGACACTACGCGAGCGTGTGATTTTGAATACCAATGTGACGCGTCTGGAGAAAGTCGACAACCTATGGAGCGTCAGTTGCCAAAAGCTGGATGGTACTGCAGTTTCATTCAGCGCAGCAAAGGTCGTTGTCGCAAATGGCGGCACGTCCGAACCCAACTGGCCTAACTTCCCGGGAGAGGATATATTCAAGGGACAGATAGTCCATACTATGAATTTTGGCAAGTCGAGCGTTCTTAGTAATCCGAATGTCAACAAAGTCTCTGTTCTCGGCGGTGGCAAGTCCGCAGCCGACTTAGTGTATCAAGCTGTGAAAGCTGGCAAAGCTGTCTCCTGGATAATCCGGTCGTCAGGCAAAGGCCCTGGCTGTTTTATTTCGCCACAAGGTTTCTGGCGATATGAGAACGTTGTCGAGGCAGGAATGTCACGGCTTGTCGGCGCCTTGCTTTTTGCTGGACTGGGCAAGCAGAATTGGTGGTCGCGTTTGATGTTCAAGACTCGATTCGGTACCTGGCTCTACTCGAAGATTGAAGGGTTAATCAATCAGCAAGCGCTAAAGGATGCTAACTTTGACGGGAGGGAAGAAGCCAAGGAGAGCTTCAAGCTTCTGAAACCAGAAGATAGGTATCTTCCCTTAGGCCTTTGTTTCGACATGACGGAAAAGGAATCCGATAGCTAATCTTGGATCTCAGCGCAATGTGGCTTCTCAGCCCAGCTGGGATGATTCACCATGAAGATTTCTGGGAAGTTGTGTCCAAGAAGGTCGACATCTACCGTGCCGATATCCAAGGCCTGACTGAAACATCCATTAACTTTACAGATGGTCGAGTTCTTGAGTGTGACGCCATCCTGCTGGGGACCGGCTTCGGAGAGAAGTTTTCATTCCTGCCACAGTCCCAAATCATCTCCCTCGGACTTCCTCATGATACTTTCATAGACACATCCACCGTCTCGGCCGAATGGGAAGCACTAGAAGACGCAGCCACCAAGCAGATCCTCGCTGAACATCCTATACTCAAATCCCAGCCTAGACTTCCTAATAATCTCGGTGACATTTCGAGCACGAACACACCCTACCGTCTCTACAACAGTATTGCCCCAGTCACCGATAAATCTATCGTCTTCCTTGGCTTTGCAGAGGTACCAAATATGTTTCTCATCAGTGAGCTACAATCCGTATGGGGCACAGCTTGGCTGGATGGGAAATTAGATCTGGGTGACGATGATAAGTTAAAGAAGGACGTTGCCCGGACTACTGCTTATTCCCGGCTCCGATGCCCCACGTATGGGAAGAAGGGGAATTTCTTCGTCTTTGATTTTTTCAATTATGTGGATAAGCTCCTAGATGAACTTGGATTCGTCAGTCCATTCAAGGGAAAAGGCTGGTGGCATATGTTGACCGATCCATTGGTTATGAGTGATCTCCGGGGGCTGAGGGATGAATATAGAGAGAAATATGGGTATGAAGAGGATGAATGAGGGCTAAGATTGGCGCGGTGGATAATTGTAGCTTCAGCAACTAGACAGCCAAAGTACAGCCTTTGAGTGATGTAGCACATCGCAGCAAACTAATTAATTCAATAAATGCAGCTTATCTCTAATGAACTTCAACATTTGACTTTCGGAAAGCATAGAGGATATAGCCGGATATTATAGAGGTGTGAGTTGAGTTGCTTTAAATTGTCCTATAGCCTCTTGACTCTCACATTCCTAATCTCAGCTTCCTTGTCTTGTATGTTACCTAGTACTGCTGAAAATCTGTCAAAGCCCATTCTTTGATAAAATGCATCTGCGTCATGATTTCCTTCTGCCATAACAAGGTGGACACCCTTAACATTGGCAGCTCGTAATCTAGCCAAGAAGTGATCCATCAGTAGACGCCCATATCCCTGTCGCTGATATTCTGGCAGCAGATCAATATGCAGATGTGCAGGAAACTGTTCAAGGAGTTGCGGAAAATTGTCATGAAGAAGCGCCTTGTCCGGAGAATACAAAAGCTGTAGCAAGGCTGTAGGAAGTTCATCGCCTGCCCACTTTGCTGGAGCGTCCATGCTCGGTCTAGGTAATTGAATAGGATCAAGTGTCGGAATATAGTCAGAGAGATATCTAGCTAGAAATTGCCTATTGTCTGGAACGCCGAGGATGTAGCCCACAGCAGTCCCGTCCCCCGAGTCAAGAACAAAACCATAATCGGGATAGAGCCTAACGTATGGGACAGCCCAGATGAACGGCGCAATAGAGCACGCGGGCTCATGGGCGAGAGCTTTGTCTACTGTTTCACGACACTATACATTATCAGACTGGGTAAATAGAGAAACGGGGTCCATACAATATACTGGATTCTCTCCTCGTCCTTGTCAGGATCGCAGGGGCGTATGAAGGGAGGCATCTTGATATAGCTTACAGAAAAGTCCAACGCGAGAGAACAGTACGCTTTCCATACCTATACCCCATATTTAAGCACTGCTATAGTTTATGCCAAGGAATCCAAAATCGGTTTTGCGGACCTGACACCCGACCCTGTACTGATGAATCGCAGTAGGAGGGCCATGTCGGAAGCCAAAACTTCCGAAGTCCAGCCGGCGGCCGCACAAAAGGGTATCGCGACGCGACGCGTCCCGTCCTACAACTTGGTAAACACACAAGATTCTAGGGGGTTCCAAAGCTGGAGCACGCTGGTTCTGAAAATTAATTCCACCGTAACATTTTTATATATTAACTGGATCCCAAGACACTTCCAATTTGAGGTACGAAAATGCCACCAAAGCGAAAAGCACCACTTGCGACCGCGGACGCGAACGTGCTCGTGCCTCCGCCTGCCAAAAAGGCGGCCAAAGGGAAGGGAAAGACTACAAGTGGATCCGAGCCCGCTGCTGCGGTTACAGCGAAAAAGTACAAATATTCAGATCCAGATACAGTATGAATGTCATATTTCACTGGTGATTTCAAGCTTATGCGTTTTCTAGCTTGCCACACTTGCCAATCAAGCCCCCGTCGAGGTACGATTTATCCTCTGGCCAAAATCAGAAGAGGATGAAGAAGAGGACGAAGAGGACGAAGATATTGCGCCGGGATCGCTACAGGATATCCTAAATGACTTGGAGGAGGAGGCGTCGAAGGCGGCGAATGAGGCCCTGAATCCTCCCGGCCATAAAGGATTTTGGGTGAGTGACGAAGCTTGCCGTGTAATAGAAGAGGCCAAAAAGCCATTCATCGAGAAGATGGAAGAAGCTAGAAAGAAAGTTGTTGCAGAAGGCAAAATGACGGTAGAGGAAGCGAATGCGATTAAGGGATTAACCGCCGAGAAGAGGAGAGCGAAAAGAAAGGCAATGAAGAATCTGCAAAAGGTTCTGAACAGAGAGCAAATGACGCGAAACAAAGCTGTGCATGAAGCTATTGCGACCAAGGGCCTTACTGCCAAACAGAAACAGGCTAAAGTGGCGGAGGCAACGAAACATTATGAAGACAGACTGAAGGAGATCAGAGAGATGCACGTGAAGTGGGCCGGGTTGACCGCAGAAGAGACAGAAGCAATTGTGCCAAACGTCGGGGACGATATTGAGAACGAGGAACAATTAGAAGAGAGAGATAACGCAGGCAAAAAGGATGGGGATAAGGATAAGGACGGCGAACCAGTTCCGCGAGTGGTCACTGATAAAGGTTTTCCTGTCACGAAAGAAGGATTGGAAAAGTTTTTCGAGATCAACCAGGAATTAGAGAAACGTGATCCGGACTCACATAACATGTATATCTACAATGACTTCGCTGGCTATGGGACCATAGAAGTGTTGGAGAATGTGGTATGTACAAATGCTCCTATCACCAAGAGAGCGACTTCATCCGGGCTGTTGCGCGCTTCAACCCGAACGTAGATCCCGCTAACAATTGACATCTGAAATAGCTACACAGCTTCAACAAGGTCATCTTCAAGAAAGATGTTCCTCCCCTTCAGAAATGGGCCCTTGTCGAAGGCCTGACGCTTTACCTCCATATGGGTTGCCACATGCCACTAATGAGTAAGTACTTTTTTCCGGAAACCTTCATCACCCTGCACCCTATTGTTCATATTTCCGGCAAATTCTTTCTTGTCTGGGGAAGCTAACACTGGTCTAGTGTGCGACGATCCCGACCGCGTGGAGGAGGTGTTCGACATGATGGGTGTAATGTTCATCACAGGCCTGGAAATGCTTCATGAAGCAGGCCTTATCGGCCAGAACTCTCCACTCCCGGATAACCTAGGTCTGATGACGTTATTCTTCCTCAACTTCATGGGCAGCACGGCATCGGATTTCAACATCCGCTGGCTACATGAGATCGTGCGCTCCGCCGACATGTTCGGTGTAGAACTTACCCTCACGGACAAGATCGATTATGTCACTCAAGAGAAGCTGGATGACTGGCGATTAATGTGTCGATCAATAAAGAGACCTGCCGGATATGCCTGGAAGACCGAAGTGAGTAGAATTTCTTTTGCCCAAGCGCGATGTTTGGAGAGTAGGTACTGATATTGTGGATGAATAGCACGCAAAGTTTAAGAGGGATCATCCAGGCGGGGATGACTATGACATCACTAAGATGCCTGCGTCAGAGAAAGCGAGGTATACACTTGGTACTAAGGAGCATGAGGCACGCTTGCACCCCGGGATGAGTTCCGACTTGGATGGGGAGAGCTCAGACGGGGCAAGCTCAGACGAAACACCCATGGGTCCGTTTGATTATGATCTGAGTGATAGTGCAGGCGATTCAGAGGATGATTCGGAAGGCTCCGAATGAAATTGAAGTTTCTTAGAACGGGGTCTTTGTGCGAGTACTTTCAAACTCTTATGTATTTGTATCGTAATTTTAGGTGCTCAAACGATATATTATTCTTCTTGGCTTGGTTCCTGGATTCAGGGAGTCTGAATCATAGTTCCTCCCTATTACGTGTGGCGCTTCCTATGCAGCTTTGTCTTGCGATACGGTACACACGAATCAGTCTTGGAAATTTCCTGTGGTCATTAGTAGTGACGAATCGGATATTGAATGGAAAGAGAAGCGGACTTTTGTGGAGGCGCATACGGACTTGGTACTCTTGGCAGCAACAAACTCAATCGACTGATCTTACGAGTTAAGTGACTCCGGCCATCCATCAACCATGTGTTCGACGTGGGGTGTTGGCGTCCGGTTAAATGGATATGAAGTTTTTGCTTTTTGGTGGCGCTCATATGCGGCTGGTCCCCCTGGCATTGTCGGGTCCGGGCCGTCGATTAGCAATCAAGCATGGGTTTAATTCGTACTGTGACTAGCCGGCGAGTCCTTTGAATGAATGACCTCCACGGAAGGCAAATATCTCATATCCACGGGGCTGTAATTTTCTGTTGCTACTGGAGAACCGTGCCCAGGGTTTTTCTTTGCGCTGTGGTACTAGGCTTGTGGGACAGGCATTGCGCGTGGCATTTAGGATCAGCCCCCTTTCGGGCCTTAATACAACTACAGTAGTACATCTGACATGGGTTCTGTTCAGTCGATCGAGTGGGTTCTGGAATAATGAGGGCTATGCGTATTCTGGAGAAACGTTCCCGGTCGCTTGTCACGAGAATGATGACTTCTGGTTTGCTGGAGACATGGTTCTGGACTCCCTCACACTCGGGATTTGATAGAGTTAAGCACAGGGTAGCTTCAGCTACATTACTGAAGACGAAATCAGCACCTTGTCGAGAAAACGCCCAGGAACCGAAGTGCTACAGCAAACAAAGAGCGTCAGTTGATGCAGCTTATGGACACCTACCCAGTTTAACATAACTAGCGGGTGTCGCACCTGCAACTCTATATACAAGCTGCCTAGTCCCAGGCCACTAGGACGACAGCTTGGCAAAGCGTCACAGCCTCGTCTTTTACAGTAATGAAGGCGTTGAGGCGCGAAGGCGGCCAATGGCGTAATTCGACTGCAGCCACCAACAAACAATATATGTTTCAAGAGCGAACACGTAGAAAGCTCAACCCTACGGTCGCTAGGATCGTATTGTCCCTGCGAAGTGCTCCGTATCCAAGGGTGTTTTGAGACACTCAATGGTGGTCGGTACTCCCTTCTTGATGAAACCCGGAGGCCTTACTTTGGATCAATGGCGATCTGACGCATTGTATGGTCTTTGAAATGGCCGCTTTTTTCTATTCGCATTCTCCACCTGAGTGACCGCTTCGACGTGGCCTAAGTTGTGCGCCCTTGACTCTGCAATGATGCACAGAACTTTAAATCAATATCGTCTATATCAAGACTCTGCGTCCATGAAACACTGCTTTCCCCGAAGAAATTCAACATTACCGAATAGGAGCAGGAATGGAGCATTTATCTTGTGCTTGTCCCCAAAATAGACAATGCAGGGTCATGTTGGTGGCTGATAGTCGCCATGGACACCACGGTTTCAATGCAGGACCGGGTGATCCTTGTTGCCCGCTTGTACGCAGTAAAACCTCCATTACCCCCTTTACAATTGCTTACAATTGCTCCTCTTGAGAATACACTTGACTTGAGAGAAGTTTGAACTCCTCCTAGAGACGCTCAGTCACGATGGTGAGCACGGCACCTACAACGATGACAGTGGGCGGGACCCCTACTGTTTTCCTGCCGTTGCCTACGCCGTGGCCAGCTGGTGATGGATGTACTTCAAATCTATACTTGCATACTCCAGTCAGCAATCCACACACATTTCTGGCTTGGGATCCATTGTATGGGGCAAGTATGATTCCCAGTGCGCAGAGCTGTCTTCCACCACAAGTGTCAAGTTGGTGGTCCCAGCCCGCCTCTGAATCTACATACACAGCCCTGGGGCCGACATTTGTGTGCCCACAAGCATACTCAGCAGTCCAAACAGTACTGGTTGCAACCTCTGTCCAGCAGGTGTTCTGCTGTCCTTCGTATGTGATGTGATCCCTTTTATTTGCCCAACACCATCATAACATGACCATGAAGTTGCTTACACCCGAACTAGACAGTATTCATTCCTTGTTCCTCAGCCAAACCAGCCCAAGATATTTCCATCTCAATGCATATCAACCGTGAAGGCTGGTGAGACAGTGACGTTTCTAAGTAAACAGACGGAGCCCGACGCATTCACTGCAGAGGCCGTTATGAGCTCTGATGCCACAATCTTTGCGATTCCCGTCAACGGCTTCAATTTTGCTATCGAAAGTACATCAACTAGCCAAAGCACGTCCTCCAGTCAAAGTTCACCCACAGCGTCCACGCTGCCCATACTACCTGTTGCATCCACCACGCCTCCATCTACAACCTCCCTACCAAGCGAGCAGCAAACATCTACGGCCCCGACTTCGCTATCCAACAAATCATCGTCGTCACCTCCACTAGGTGAAACTGTTGGCATTTCCGTCGGTGTGGTTCTTGTTGTGCTTGTCGCGGCGCTCGTAGCCTTCCTGGGGTGGAGAAGACGAAAACGCGCCAGGCAAAAGACATTAGGGATACGTTTAAACCCAGAATACCAGATGGGTGGATTATCAAATAACATGGACACTGTAGGCATGCCCCAGGCCGAGCGTGGATCCATGGTAAGGCCTCCTCCATCACCGAAGGAGATGCCTACAACCCGGGTTTCTGAAATCTATGAGATATGAGAGGTCTCCTCAAAGATATGCTGTTGATAGAACCACCATTAAGGTGGCATGGAGGCATCCAGCGACGCCGATACTGGACCTAGTCCCACGCCTTGCCTCGAAAAGGTGGCCTAGAGCTCTTCGGTGGATGTTGGATGTCGATGTTCCGCTCACATACAAGCCATCATTAGACTGTATTATTCCATACTAATAAATTAAGAAATATAATGTTGTAGGAGTATCTAAGGGTGGGTGGCGACTCTATTGTGTATCTCTCATCGACCGTAATTGTAGATTATAAAACTTCTTTGGTATAAACATATTGGATAATAATTTTAAAATGGTGGTATGCAAAATCTGGAGTATTGGCAAAATCTGGAGTATTGGCGATGGGGCTTTAAATGACTAGGCGAAGATTTCTGAGAGAGTTCGAGTCTGTAGTCTGGCGTTTTCAGCATTTTTCATGGCCATAGACCTTCAGGGTTGATGTTATCATGTCGTCCCACAACGGCGCTGAGATTATCTCTATACTCGTCTTGCTCAGTCACCCGTGAGGGGCCAGCTTCCGGTAGAGTGCCTCGTCGCAAAGCCAGCGACCAACTGAAACTGCTCCGCACGAAGCCGTAGAAGGAGGTGCTATACATTAGCACATCATAATCCACCAGTGCCTGCTGGTCCCACGTGAGATTCTGGAGTTCTGCAAGTTCTTCTTCGTCCAAAAGATCTTCTTTGGTCACAACACTCAAGCCGTCGCGGGCAGCATCTTCGCGGAATCTGTCGCGATGTTCGGGCGAGCCTGTCGCAAGGAAGATCGTCGAGAGATTCAGGCGTTTCGCTTCGGCTAAGTAAAAGGGCGCTTGAGCCTCGTAGCCCGGCCATCCTGCTGCAGCGGCGTCTGCAGCCACACGCATGTGGGCGCCTAGAAAGCCGTCGGTTACAAGACGATTGGGACCCAGTGAATCAGCCATGGACGAAGGGGAAGGGCCCGGAGAAAGCAGGATGGCATCAGAGACAACAGGGCGGTTGAGCTTCTTCTCGAGGCTCCACAATGCCGAGGCGGCAAGCCGTCGCGTTTTGGGAATGTGCCGGAAGAGACGTGGAAAGGATTCGGCAAACTCGAGTGGGTGGACTTCACGATTCCATTGAGCCAACACTAGGTTCTGCCAGACACGTACTGGCTTTTCGGCTGACATTGTAGCAAACACATCGTTTTTGGCCATCCAGGCATCAAAGGCTTCTCTCCAGCCCGTTGGATCGACGATCAAGTATTTCCTCATGCTGAAGCTTTTCACGCCGCTGGGTGACAGATGGGGAGAAGATGCAACAGGTGCGAGATTAAGCACCTCTGCATCAGAGGCAACGGCACGTATCTGCGGACACACTTCCTTCCAAGACTGGAAGAAATAGGGGAGATCGAGAAGGTAAGATAGATCAACAGACCGCTCTTCGTCGCCAAGATCGATCAAATTATCCGAACGAGCACTCAATCGGGGGAGAATCATGGTTGTTGCTGTGTGATGTTAGCACCGATACAAGAGAAGATAAAACAGAAGCAAAAGCAACCTCCTGCCTCCATTGCGTATCGGACGCAGTTAAGCCACATATTGATCACATTCCCAATGCCTCCGTTCACGGCAGCGCAGTGCCAGACCAAGCCCTCCTGAAACTTCGTCTCATTGCATTTTCTGCGGATCGGCTCCGGATCGAGCAGTCCCTCCACAGGCTCTTGTAAGATCGCGGCAACGAATTGTTCCTTGGAAATATTCGACCTGGACGAACCAGGAGAGGGAGTGGAGGTAGAAAGGATCCTATAACCGCCGGAGGATATTGTGAATATGACGAGCACACACAAGATAGCAGCAGTGCAGATAAAAAGTCTCCATAATCGTAGACGCAAGCGTTCTCTCTTGGGCTGGGAATTCACGCCAAAACCGGATGACAAAACATCTTGGACGAGCGGTTGATACGGACGATAGCTGCTGACAAGTTTCTGGCTCAGGAAGGTCGAAATTCGACGAGGAAGAAGCATGGTAAGGAGGGTGGAAAGTCTGATTTTGACTCCAAAAGCTGGAAGTAAGATAAGGAGAAGAAATTGGAGTGAAGTCCATGATGGGCGGCAAAAGGAGAACGTGTACCCTGAGGTATTTCGTGATTGCCGCTGTGGCTGTCGGTTTCAGCTCCCCTTCCCGGCCGCGTATACAGCTAGCTGTTGCAGGGTTGATGCGTTTTGAATGCCTCAAGCGATCCCGCAAAGGCTCCGCTGAGAAACTATTGATCACCCATGCATCCAGGGTACAGTCTAGCCAAAATCAGCTGGCTCCTGTGAGAATTTCTTTTCCTTTGCAAAGCGCGACCAAGATTGCCATCTCTTGGTTCCGAGCGGGCCGTAGCTGCATCACTGGCACGACAGATAATCAATGCGTCTAGGCACCAGGATACCGTATGCGCTCGCTGGTCCCAAATACGAATTTTCATGAGCTTACGGAGTACGAGTGCGCTAGTCAAGCACGCAAACGGATACGAGGGCCCACCATCTATGATATTATACCTCTCATCTCCAAACTACCTTTCGTGATTCTTATCTCCACACGGTGTCTGCGCTGATTGCCTCCGATGAGACAATGTCCTCAATAACCTAACCAGGATATTTGATAAGGGGTATTTCGGCGGAGTGCGAGGTTCAACCAATAATGTTCACACCATTTTGTCGGTAGTCTAGGGCGGACTCAAAACGCCTCATTAATCACGAGATGCACGTGCAATCGGCGAAGAGAGCCTTGAGCAGCAGATCTATCATGGCTATCTATTCTTGTAGTAATATACCGGCTATTCAAATATCTCCATATGAAGTCATACCAGTGTCATTGTAACACTCTAGAGCATTTCCCAACACAGCTAGTCTTCAGAGTGTAAACGTCGCAGGGCCTCAGGCTGACAGTTGCAGCAAGTTCGGCTCGCCAGTATGAACAAAGATAGCCTCGCTCAGCCTCACTTTCTTCATTAAAAGTTTAAAGTACCCAGCGACTGCCCTCCTTTGCGTGTGCGTTTTCTCAGTTCGCTAGGCTTGTGCTCTCTTGGTTATACATCGTTTGAGGTCTTCCTATCGAGCCGTCTTGTCGAGTAGAAAGAGGATACCGGATTCACATATTCTGGTTGTGACAGGACTGAACTAAGATTGCATATTTTATCTTGCAACAAAACGATATCTTGCGCAGCTTCAATCACAGCAGATTATCTATATCATTTCTCAAATACTCTTTTACCTTGCTAGGGCACCTAGAATACCGTACAATGGCCCCGCCCATCGAGTATGACTGGTTTTGCGGGAATTGCCACCTAGGGCCTAATTCGATAGAATTGGACGTTTTTTGTCCTTTCTGCCATAGCCCGCGAGACGAATATGCAACGTATCAACGAAAGCCAAGACCGTATACCATAATATATCCACAAAAAGAGAAAACTGATGCTCACACACGCCGGAGTAGTCATCAAGAGGATAAGCCAAACACGACTGAGCGAACCTTGACGACTCCAGATGCAAAGAAACTACCGTTCCCACAAGGCGACAGTTTAGACGGGCAAGTTGAGGAAGGCCACAAGCCACCTCAGAAATTAGAACGAAGCTTATCTCAAGGATGGCCTAGTGTACCGTTTCCGGACAGTTCATCGTCGCATAATATACGCACTTCTATGTCCTCAGAACCTGTTTCTGCAGAGGCCGAAAAAAGATTGGTCTCTGTAATATTAGGAAATGGTAGAATGTTATCACTGTGTGAAGAAGGAATATATATTTTTACAGTCAAACAATTTGAAAGCAACTTACGTAGTCTACTCAAAGAATTTAGCACGAACTTAATGAACGAAGCACAAAATATCCAACAGCGTCATACTGCTCGCTTCGTCGGATGCCGAGCGAAAAGGATTGCTCGCATCATTCGCATTCAGCTCCGCCAGAAGTCGCCGCTGGAAGAACCGTTTGAGATGGATGCGGAGTTCACCCCCGAATCAAACGATTCAGACAGCTCAATTGACGGCTTAGAAAAATTGCAACATCTAGAATCCTTCATCCAGACTTCAGAGGCCTTTAAAACGGTGCAGCAAAGACTGGAAGCATGCATTCGTCCAACGTTGTTGGAGAGCGAAAGCCGAACACTATCAAGATACATATATATGTGCATACTCTCATTTTCTGGATTCTTCTATTATTTATCAACTTTAATTGCTAGGGTTACTGGTCTAGCCTTGGCTACCCTTCGCATACCTGAGGTCGCGGAATTGATACGGATCCCCCGCTGGTTTCAATCACCAACTGCTGTGGATGGCAAAACCAGAATTAAATGGAGATGTGTATGTGATTGAGTTACTAGCGCTCGAGTGCATAAAACTTATCACTTATTTAGAAATGCGGCCATTCGTCATTTGACGATTTTGTAGAGCTTCGACCAGGCGCTGCAGAAGTTCTCCAACAAATCCTGAGCCTGCCTCCAGAGAGCACCACACCAAAACAGAGATCCTCCTCTAGGAAGGCACCTTCCTTTCTAGACTGTTTGTTCAGGTTTCCTTCTGGACCCAGTACAGCATCTTCCAGGCAAATAGAACCAGGTCTTCCGCTACACGAGTCTCAAGGCGAGGGTAGCCGGCTTGCTGAGATCTCTGGGAAACCTAAGATCTCAAAGAGACTCGCGCAAGCTCCTCTCTATATACTTCTCTGTTTCGACAAAGGACAGTATAACACTTGTTTGTTACAGCCCAACCTGACCGAATCAGACGTAGAATGCGATGCATCTTTATTTAAAATATTGCGCAGTTCCTATCGACAATTGAAAGGAAATTGGAGATCTTTTATATCCTTACGGACACTAACCGCTATTAAATTTGTACAATTCCAGATGTACTCAAATGGATACGTTGATGTGCAAAAGCTTAATGAGATTCCACCACATGGACATGCTGAATATCAATACAAGCCATCACCTCCGGCACTGATCCCTCCCGGTAAGTTTGCAACTTCAATTTTGACTATCAGCTTATGTAAGAAAAATAGTCGGTCATCGTTACATGATGCATCTCTTTCAAAATCCGTCCCATGCAGGAGGCGACGTAGTTTGCTTGGATCGATTCCCTAAGAAGCTGAAAGAAGTCCTCAAGTGTAGCGTTGGGGCGAAAACTGGATGGGGGCTTTACTTCGTAGAGAGTTGGGATGCACAAATGACTTGGCTTATGTCACTCATACTCTTCGTTCTTGGAAGCCTAATGATTGGTGTTCTCTGGGCAGTATACAAGCACAGCATCCAGGACGCGTTCAGTATTGCTAGCTATATGGTGGCATTTGCAACAGTAACTTCTGGAACTATACAGGTACTGATAGTAAAACTTTAGATACATGAGTGGGGTTTGAACACTGGTGAGTCACTTATTGAGTAAGGTATAAAGTGACCATCGTTTTCATAAGTAGTGCTGATAGCAACGACATTAATTAGCTACCTTAGACTTCTAGTTCCTTGCTGCTTAATATCCGTATCGATTATACACAATATAAACAGACTTGCGAGTAATCTTTCCGAAAATATCTACGTGTTTTTAGTTTGTGTGTACATAAAGAGTTTCAAGGAGGAGAGCATTTACACATTGGGATGGAGGTTACAAGGAGGGTCATTGAGATGATACCAAACACTTCAAAGACCCGCCCAGCCCCAACACTTAACTCCCAAGCGTTGACAAATTTGGAGAACATAAAGAATAAAAGGTTCTTGGTCATCATCTGAAGGATGAAAATTTCAGTCGAATACTTTCGAAACGCGTCCCTAGATCAAGATTACTTAGTCATAACACTCGAGGCAGTTACCGCATAGCTTACAGGATATATAAACCACCAGTAGTAGATGTTACTGTTATCCCGAAGGTAACGCAAGCATGACAAAATGCGCCAAGATAGTAACCATGAGGAGTCGGATGCTCAACGTCCCACATGAACACAAACCACCCTATACCCAGAAGAAGAGCTCCGAGAATATTGACAAGGATGCGGAATTCAGGTTCAAATATTCCTTTATTGGCACGCGCCATGATTTGTGCTACCTGGTCGCACATCCATCCAGCTGAGACTCCAAGAACTCCACCAAGGAAGGCTGCCATATGTCAGTTCCACGTCTAGTAGGAGGGAGCGCCATCTTACCGCCGACGTAGAAGTATCCGTTCTGCTCGACATTAAGGTTATACGGCCTGAAAAAGTCAAAATACTTCTTGTTAATTGCGTTACATATTCTCTTTTGCTTACGGAATTGACCATATCTGCGCCAAAACATAAGACGTGGCAGCAAATAATGACTATGTTCCATTAAATTCGAATTGAACCGTTATTTATTCAAAAGATCGCATGGAATCACTTACCACAATGACAGCACTAGTTAGGAGGATCCAAATGACAGCAGGATTCAACAAATGCATGAAGATTTCGAGCATCATGAGTAGAATGTTTTTGTTCGTGTATGTACTCGAAAATGGTGCCAAACTCTGAACGTATGTCTTTTTCGGTCCGTATTGTTGAATACTTTGCCTTTCTGACCGGTCCTTATGTCGTTCACCATGAGAAGTGTCATTGCTAACCTCTTGATGATGTGACTCAGTTTCAATCTTCGTGTCACCCAAACAAGCGGAGATGTCTGAAGCTGTCCGATCAAATTGTGATTCTGGGAGAAAGAAGATGACTCCAAAGAATCCCACCACATTAAATGGCAGAAGAATAATGAATAAATATTTATAACCAATATTTTCGGTGATGACTCCAGCAATGATCGATACTAACGAGGCCATGCAAGCCAAGGTAAGAACAATTAACGCAGTCCGCCATCCGCGGTCATGAAGATAGAAGATATCGCCAACGGTCGCCAGAGACAGACTCTCAAATGCTGTGGCCCCAAATCCCTGGATTACTCGACCGGCCATCAGGGTGTTGTAATCTGAGCGCCCAGCAATACAGATTATGGTACCGATAACGCCCATTGTGCTAGCGAAGAGGAACTGTGGACGTTTTCCGTATTTCTGGGCTAGGACCGAAACGATGGGTCTACCGATAATGAGAAACAACATCTACTAAACGACTTAGAAAGTACCAACCCTAATATTCCAACCAACATGAGTTGATAACCTGATAGTAGTGCCACTTGTCCTAGGCTGACATTGAGAAGGCCCGCTAATGCATACGTGGAGGATGCGAGGAGTGGACCAGGGCAGGTAGCGAAAATGACAGTGTTCATAAAGATCTATGAAATGTCGGAATTCATACCACGAATTTGATGCAGGCGAGAAAGGGCGTAAGATATAGAGATCACATCTACTACACAAATACTTCCCTTCAGAGGCAAAGAAACCGGGCTTTTTGGATTCACAAGCTTGTAAAATGTAATAGAACGGTTTGACAATATACTTACTACAATAAATGCAGCTTCCTTTTTCCACTGTGGCCATAACTATTCAGTTTAGCCTTTGGAACTATAGAGTGTTATGATATCAGACCCACCAATGGATCATTAGGGTCGTCAGACGGTTGTGGGACTAAAATTATTCCTTCATTCTATACACATATCAGACTAACCTTATGGATCATCCGAAAGCCAGGAGTTCAAATGCACGGCAATCAAGAAACCACCAACCTTTCCAGTTCCATGTTTCAGATGGGAATTTCCAAATTGGTCGGTAGTGCTGGTGCTCGTCAGCCTGTCATCAATCAAGAGTTCCGTTCCTGGAGGCTCTATTTCGCCTTTCGTTGAAATAATGCCAAAGGACATTTCTAAACGCGTAATTGCTTTCACAAGGATAATGGATGTCTTGTCGTGGTTATTGCAATATTGCAAAACACAGGACAGAGGAAGACAATGAAAGAGAATTGGTAAGCATCGGTAGGTGTAGCGCTGTCATGTATCCCGTTGATTCTTGATGTCGGCAGATGGCTCCTATGCAACCACTACAGTCTCCGATGGCTCTTCATTTATTTAATTTTTAAGAGTAAATAGATTGGTAGGTTGCATGCTCTCGGACAATAAAGCCGATGCAAAAGTCTGGGGGGTAATGTTAGCGCCTCTGTCAGCGACCCTCGACTATGCATCAACCCCTCACTTCTAATGTCACCTACTATAGTTTCTGTAATTTATGCTAAAGTCCGTTCACACTGTACGAGTATTGGATGTCTCGCTTTATTGAAGGGATTAAACTATTGTTGAATTACTGAACGGGCCAATTTTTCATAGGAAAAAACTCAGCCTATGCCTTTCAAAATTCTTTAACTAGAGGATAGGAGTGATCATACGGTAGCTAGGAGTTGCTGCACAGAGGGAATAATAGATACTTTTTTCTGACAGAGTATTAAGTAAATATATTAGCAGATGACATTCGGTAGATACTTCCGAAATTCAGTCTCTGCTCCAACCAGGATCACCACTTCGCTCTCGGATCTCCCTCCCTCGCCACATAAGCACGCCGATTGTGAATGGGAAAAAGAACACAATCAATGCTGCGAAAATACCAAATGTCGCACTGCCCTTGACCTCTGCAAGCATAGGCTGAACGAAAAAGGGAGCCGTATAAGACATCAGGTTCCGAGCTAAGTTGAATACTAAACTAGCCTCTGGACCTTGCCGTGGATACGATTCCAAGAGATAGGTTTGACTATTTGAAATAAGCATGGTAATATCATGGCTCTGAAGATAGGATAATACTTGCATGACAGTAGTCCCGATCTCGATGCCAAATATATATATACCCTGTCCAACCAATGGCGTTACCCAGCTCTTCCCAAACTGAATTGATACTCCGAACATAATGAGACCAGCAGGAGCGGTGACAAGCGCGGGCCAAATGGCTTTTAATCTCATCTCAGGCTTCCATTCAGTCTCTTGCTTCAATGCCCTTTTTGCAATCAGGTCTATGGCAGGCCCAGCATATGCCTCCCCGATCAAAGCACCTATCAGGCCCGAAAAAGCAGAAAGACCAACATCGAGAACGGTGAAGTTATAAGGTGCAGGCTCAAAAATCAACGGAATCTGCGAAGTGAGACCAACGTGCATCATGTACGCTACGCCGAACCATAAAGATGCAAGGACTACAACGGGAAACTTAAACATCACTAATGGCCTCGTGGCTACGAAAATGATACCTTGTTTCTTGCCTGCTTCTCTTTTAGGGATTCGGATGCCATATTGGGACCATAATGTGGCCTTAGGCGGTATCATGATCGGGAGGGCTGAGCTGCGGATATAGATCGTTTCAGGAACGAAGAATATTTGAGCTACTAGTCCTGCTCCCATGAGAATGAGAAATACCCACTGAGACCATCTCCAGCCCAGGGATTTATTGTTGATGATGGCCCCTCCGATAATGCCTCCTGCGAAAGGTGACACAACGATTGCGAGAGTAGATGTACCAATCTTTTTCCCCTTTTCATGACGAAAGAACTAATTATGTAAGAGTCGCATCCGATGCCTGATACTCGAGACACTCACCATATCACCAATACTGGGCGGACCAAGACACCAAGATGCAGAGCCACCAAAACCCATAATAACGCGTCCAGCCATACAAGCTCCGTATGAGTTTGCGGAGGCGGCAACAACCGTTCCTATGATTGCAATGATATTGCTAAGTAACATGACGGGTCTTCGACCTATAAAGTGACTCATGGGGCTCCATAGAAACGGCCCAACGCCGTAAAGCGCAACGGGAGTACTACCTAGATATACTGCCTTGGACTTTGCTACATGGAATTGTTTGGCTAGTTCAAGCGTACCCGGAACCAGCGCAGTGACTGTCATGTAGCAAACGAATGCAAGATAGGATATAGTTGCCATTGCCATATGTTTACGAAGTGAGGACCTGCGCAATACTTTTGAGTTCCAGTGCAAAATCCCGACGGCCAGTGTACACGAACCAATTCAGAGGATCATTTGGATCATCTGATGGTTGTGGCATCAAGATGATACCGTGCCTCGTCTTGAGATTCGCGGCCGAGGCGAGATCATCTTTGTCCCAGGACGAGGAGTCTCGCCGCTGGGTGGTGGCTAATTCTAGCCTATTAACTACGGCCATCTAATCGCTCATCAGGGAGGGGAGAATAAGAAGAACTCACCTAGTTCACTCGTTTCTGGCTTCTCAGCCATGTTGGACTTCTCCGTCTTATCGTATTACTACAAAATGTCGGGGAGTCTGGCATATATAAGCCGAGTTGAGCGATCAGAAATTTCCACTACTGCCACCCCCATTATGAACTATAGCATGTGACCGGTTGTCTGGTCCTGCTGCGTTTGCAAGATTTTCGAATTGAATTGCAGACAAACAGATTGGCAACGGATGCAGAGGATGTGATACTCCGGCATTATTCCCGAGTTTGACTCTAGTTGAGTAAGGAGTTGGGGATAAAGCGGGGAAAGACCCCTGTGGCGGATGCAGGTTACCGCTCGCCGCGACCATGTTGGAGCTTGAACTGGATCCGCCTTTCGAGCCTTTCTTTTCCAGGAGGCATTCAATCTATGGCTGCTCTTCAACAGCAGTGTTTATTCATCCTGATTCCCTGTAAATACAACCTACATGTCCCCGGACTTTGTTGTTTCCTGACAGTTGTGACATTAGCCTGCCATTGACGAATAAGCAACATTTGCAAAAATAGAACCTGTGATACTACTCTAAGTAACTTCAATACCAAGATGCTCCCACCAACACCCCAACCTGTCCCCGCAAGATCACTCGCCGCAATCCAAGAGTCTCAAACCCAGTTCATATCTGTCCAAGAACGCTCTACACCTACGCCATGCGGAACCCAAGTCTTGGTAAAGATCAACTACACTGGTGTTTGTGCCTCAGATCTGCATCTTGCCCGGCGAGANCCTCCCCTACCTGCAGCGTACAGTTAACATTGGTGGACACGAAGGAGCTGGAACAATAGTCGCCCTCGGTCCATCAGTTGAGACTAACACTTGGTGCATTGGCGATAGAGTCGCGGTTCGATGGCTCCATAGCATTTGTAAAAAGTGTGAGGTCTGTACAACTGGTTTTGAGACTATATGCCCGAATCGAAAAGTCAGCGGGAAGGATGTGGAAGGTTGTTTCGCCCAGTATGCGTTAGCAGATTCCACGTATCTCGCCCGGCTACCGGATGAAGTTGAAGATAGAGATGCAGCACCGATTTTATGCGCGGGAGTTACAGTCTATAAAGCCCTTAAACTTACGGCGTTGAGGAAGGGTTCTTGGGTTGCGGTTGCGGGTGGTGGCGGTGGATTGGGACATTTGGCAGTACAGTATGCAAAAGCGATGGGCCTGAGACCATTGGCGTTGGATTCAGGGAAGAGAGATATTTGTATGGCTCTGGGTGCTGAAGCCTATATTGACTTCATGGAGGAGAACGATGTTGTTTCTGCGGTTAATATAGCTACAAATGGTGGTGCACATGGCGCGTTGCTTTGTGCTTCTTCTGGGAGAGCGTATGCAGATGCGGTGAAGTATCTTAGGCGTGCTGGGACTATGGTCTGTATTGGACTGCCGCCAAAACCTTTTCCGATTCCAGTAATACCCGAGGATTTCATTTCTAGGGGAATCAAAATTATGGGTACCTCTACAGGGACGGTGGTGGATACGGAAGAGGCATTAGCTTTTGTGGCAAGGAAAGAGGTCAAGCCACAGCTCCTGGATAGGTCTTTGGATGATATTTCACAGGTATTGAGAGATATCGAGGATGCAAAAGTACAAGGTAGGATAGTTATCAAGTTGTAAACTAGTGGAGAATTTACATTGCAGATTACGCAGTTAAACTGAGTCCCATATGAGTAGGGATAAAACGTCTTTCCTTTTAATAGAGACCGCACACAGTTCTTGGAGCTTAGAGACACGCGTGCAGAATTGAGACATGGGTGATGACGATTCTAATTAATGAATATTCTAGAAAGGCCGCTGCACAATTAGCTTCCGGGTGTTAATGAATCTTGATTCCATTGGTTATGCTCTCCGTCCAGTTCGCTCCAGGCTTGTGCAAGATCTCAGCATCGTGACTGAAAAGCCAATTCATTCTATCTTCATAACCCCAAAACACAGGATTTTCATCGGCATTCTTAGCCATTTTCTGATCTCGCTCCTGCTGTTCCGTTCCATCGTCAATATGCAGAATGTATTGATGCTCGCGTGTCTTTGATTGCACTAATGATGCTCTGGGCATACGAATCTCTTCGTATTTCTTTAAAGCGGTTCTCAGATCATCCTCTCGTGCAAGACATTGTCGCAGGGCGGCTGCATCTTCAACCGCCTGAGCCGCTCCCTGAGCCAAGTATGGCAGCATGGGATGACAGGAGTCGCCCAGAAGACATGCTTTGCCGGAGGGGTGCACCCAGCTCGTGAGAGTCGGCAAGTCACAGAGTCGCCACTTCATAAAATCCCTCGTAAGTTTGCAGAGCTTTCGAATTCTTGGTTCCCACGCTGAAAAGCGCTCACAAAGTTCCGTGTTATCCCCTTTAACAACCCAAACTTCATCAGTAGTTTCATGAGATGATTTGGCGCACACTACAATGTTGTACATTTCTCCGTTACGAATTGGATAGCCAACTATATGCACGTCTGGGCCACACCATGAAGTGGTACAGGGTTCATTGATCAGGTCTGCTAATTCAGGATCTCTCAAGAGATCTTCGCCAGGAATTATAATGCGGTATGCGACATCACCTGTGTCTCTTGGAATATCGGGTTGGCCGGTAAGCAGAGGTCGAGCAGTAGACTTGATACCATCGGCGCCAATCACTAAGTCTGCCTTCCAAACCTTCCCATCTTGCGTTGTAGCGCTAGGTTCATCGAAATCGTATGCCGTGACTCTTTGACTTTTGTATATCTTTACTCCAGATTTCTCAGCAGCTTCGAGAAGTGCTGCATGCAAGTCTGCTCGGTGGACAAGGTAGTATGGTGCTCCGTGCTTCTCTACAATATCATCAAATGGGAAGTTGGTGATGGTCGATCCATCAGCCCAACGAATGAAATGGTATCTTCGGGACACAGTCTTCTTCATTTTCTCTAGCTCAACTCCCCATCTTAAGAGTAGGCGGGAGCTGTTTGGTGGTACTCGAATGCCCGCACCGGCCTTGAAGTATCAGTCCAGGTTGTATCTCGTGCACTGCTCTTCTGCTTACCTCTGCAAATTCAGGAGCGGAGTCAATAATAGTGACTTGATGGCCATCCGTTTGGAGTGCCAAACCTGCTGCTAATCCTCCAAGACCAGCCCCAACAACCAGGATGTCTCGCGGATGGGCTGCTTGAGGCATTTGTCTCACTTGATCTAGGAGTGACACTGAAACGGTCGAATTCGGAGCTCTGTAGGACCGAAGATATGATGAGAGAAAAAAGCACTCGCATGAAATAAGGATTCCCAGGAGTCGTATCAATCAATGGAACTATATTTCGCGGCTTATCGCAGGACCATTCGATCCAGTGGCTTTCCAATGCGAAATCATTTGACTCAACCGGATACATGTTCCTACTAAGGATGCTTGAGTCCGGAGCCCGACGAATAGCAGGAAATTTCGAATTGTCCTAGGTTGGAGATGATCTTCTCCAATCAGCGATTAGGCTGGAGTTGTCCGGGATTCAAGTGCCTAGTGAAGCCCCGCACTTTCAAACCGCCCTGGTGTCCCGGATATCCGCATCCGCTATCACAATTCCTGTCGTCCACTAACTTCATTACCACAGTAGGTCTGTATCGTCACGTCTGCACGTAATATACCTTTCTCGGGTCCGCATTCCCTGGATGGTCTGTATCGAAGATCAAACCCGTTTACCTTGATGTATTCTGTCCGTCTATCAGAACCCCCTGTGACGCCGGCTAGCTGTTCCCCCATCCAAATGTAGCATGTCGGAGCCAGCAGCAAAACGGCGCCGGGTGCCTGATCATCTAAGGAAAAGAGCTCAGCAAAGCTGCGATCTCTGTAAGAAAGTAAGTACTGTCAAGGTACCGATACCCCTTTCATGCCGGCTCACAAATCAAGCAGCGTCGATGCAAATGTATTTGCTCTCTTGGTAGCGAGGTCTGCCAGACCTGTCAGAGAAGTGGTCACAAATGCACATGGTCAGTACCGACCAGAACCAAGTTTTATGGTTCTATCAACGATCTCAGTGACCGGTAAAGTTTCTCGTCTTGTCGAAGCATACATCTTCATCTAACCTGACGATAAGGTATCAATGTTTAGAAGCTCTTGTCAAAGGAGCCTTTCCAAATAAGGCCACCGCAACCGTTGCTAACCTGATCAGCTTGGGAGAGCGCATGCACTATGAGATGCCAGATCTCTCCACAAGATCTCCCAAAAAAGTAGAAGAATTGATCAGGTCTCGAGAACCTCCTACTCGCCCACTTTCGAGCGGGTGGCCCACCCCTCCTACTGGGGTCGGAAGCCAAGAGCCTGAAAATAACCCAGTTGTAGAACCTCAGAGCCCATCTTCAGCAAGATTGGTTCAAGATACTGCTGGTCATGTTCACTACATCGGACCTTCGGGGAGCCTGAGCTTTTTCGCTGAGCTACGAGAGCTTGTATCATCCTACAGACAGATTCCTCAACATGATTACAATTCGCAATCCAAGTTTGCCATGGACAATATCGCCATGGCCCTGGAGACCGAGGACAGAGTTCATGAAGAGCCAAATGAAGAGGACAGAGGCCAGTGCAACATCGCTGTTGTATCCCCAGGCTCCATGCACCCCGGAGGGTCCAATCCTACAATTAGTGGGAATCATCTTGATCTTGATGAGCAGCTGAAGCATTTGCCCCCGCAAAATACTATGGATNACCCTTATTACATCGTACTTTGATAACTTCCACTACGATTTTCCGCTGTTCCATCGAGCCACCTTTCAGGATGAATACGAATCGTTTGTTCTTCATGCGCATCGAGCGGCACCGAAGCGTGATTCCAGGGCAAACGACAATTGGAATCACCCTGATCATGGATGGCTAGTTTGCCTACATATGATGCTTGTCTTTGGCTACATATCCTGCCAGGAGATACCCAATTCCTATCGGCGTGATTTCCAGCGAACCTCGGTGGCAATAGCAATTTCTTTCCTACCTGTTCTCACCACCAAATGTGTCATATCTAACATCCAAGCTCTTCTATTGCTCTGCTTTTATTTTCATAATAATAATGACCGTAATGCTGCTTGGAACTTGGTAGGAACCGCTACTCGGATGTCGTGTGCACTTGGTCTACATCAGAGTGATCTCGACTCTCACTTTCGTCCTGTTGAGAGGGAGATCAGAAAACGTGTATGGTGCACACTATTTACCTTTGAGCAATTCCTATGCTCATCACTGGGTAGGCCAAGCGGCCTCGGCGATCCGGATGTCGACGTGAGAATACCAAAGGAGACCCTTCTGGATGGAGGATATGGTGCGGGAGAGCGATTTGCCGAAGAAAGCCTGAAACTCCAATATATATTAGCATCATCCAGACGCTTCATGGGGCTTCAATATCAGACGCACATGTCCGACTGTGCAACGGCAAGAACAAATGCGACACCACAACGTAACGGTCAAGTTTCATCATCGTTGACCGCCGAAAGTATTCTGAAAGATCTGGATGTTTGGAGTAACACACTGCCATCACATTTGCAGTTGCCAAATATCAATACCCACTCAGCACATTTAGGTGGGGAATTTGCAACTGGAATATCTCAAGAGCAGCTTAAACTTTCCTTGTTTAGGTCCAATCCAAGACAAGTGCGGTCCTTGATCTTACTCCATATGCAACATCAATATATCATTATGCTAGTCAGTCGACCAGCATTGCTAGTAGAGATAGCTTCAAGCAGTACCGGCGCTCAAAACGATGGAGCTGCGTCACCCGAGGCTCTTCAAAATGGCTCTGGTTTATCGCGAAATCTTGCGATGACGTGCGTTGGCGCGGCAGTACAAATATCGTCTCTAATACTTCTTCTCAATGACTTCAATCTTCTGAATGGAAATTTAGGGCTCGATATCTTTTATGCATATTGCTCCGCTATGGTTATTCTCCTGCGTACGCTATGGGTCCAGCATACGAACAATCAAGCAGAAATTAATGAAGAATCCGAACGACGGGAGTCTCTCCTGAGGCTGGTTACAAAGCTGAGATTAGCAGTCGGAAATGCCAAGAAATCTAATACTAGTAAGAGGTTTGCAGATGTTATGAATAAGTTTGGAGACGTGGTTGAGAACATCAATAATAGCAGAGCCACTCCTGCGACACACCATATGAGAAGGGCTCGGGAGCCTAATATATCAGCAACTCTGGCAATCTCTCCTAGACGAATGAATCTAGTACCACAAAGCTCGAGTGATCCACAACAAGCCCAAGCGCTCGATCGTACCAACGATGCTGTGGAACAAAGCCTTCGGCTTCCCTCCTTTAGGAATCCTATATCTCCTCATTGCCAATCACAATCTGCAGCTCTTCCATTTCATCCAACATTGACAGAAAGTGCCTTTATCTCCAACAGTATCAATGTGACCCCTGTGCCCTTGAACGGGAGCCCTTTGATTAGTGCAGAAAATGAATCTATATTCTGGCATAATGATCCACTCGATGCACTTGCAAATGGCCAAGCAGTCGACTGGACCGAGTTTGATTCGTTTCTCGGTGGTCAGCTAAAGTGAGGAAGAGATGTACCCTTTGGCTTATTTGTAGCAAAGTCCTCCGGCCGGCTCGGTTGCTGCTCAGTTAGACAACAGATCTTTCCGGAAGCTTGAAAACACAACCAATTCTACTCTAAGCAGAATAATTCACGAAATTAGACCTTAGGCGGCGAAGCTGCTGAAGGGTTCGTTTGGAGTGTCGGACATTTTAACGGTAAATGCCCAAACCAACTGCTGAGTAGTTATTCCGAGTTTGAATAATTGGGAAGCTAAATTCCTCAGATGACGTTGCAGGAACGCTCCATTAGGAATGTGGCTTCCACGTGTGCGACATGACGCAGCATAAAGGCAGATATTGCAGGGAGTGCAGGCCGTGGTGCAATCATCCGGACCGGAGATATCGAGATATCTAGTTGCAAACCGTTTCTTGTCTACAATATAATAAACCTGTCCCAGAGAATGCAATGTATTATTAGTAGCATCGGCCGAATTAGGGCTTTTTTATTCTGAAAGATATTCATTAGACCAAGCAATATCTCCGAGTCGGACTAATTTTTGTTCCATGCGGAAGACTTACGGAAACTATTACGCGTTTCTGCAAGTGCGCTACTTTCAGATTAGTAGCCAAGGTTTTGAACCAAAAGTGTGGCTTCTCTGGTGGAGTTAAAACCATTCGAGCGATCAATTGATGCTGGGCCAGTTTTGTGGTCTTCAAAAACAAGCTCCTTGCGTTACGGACGTAACGAACGCAGCAGTGCGGCCTAGCGGTCCTCAACCAGACATCGTCGTAACGGAACGGATTTATCGTTAACCAACGGATAGTTAGTTATGTTAGAATATAGAATCTTACATAAGATCCGGAGCAGCTCTCTCGGCGCAGCTATACTCCGTCTTGATGTGTTCGTTTCTGTTCGCGATGGAAAGATACCTCAGGTTCAACCTCAGCGCCCTTGGTTCGGCCGTAGAGTACTGGCTAGGGCAGACTCTCGCAAAGCTGTGAGGCTATGTTGAATTGTAGTACTCCTCTGCGATTGGCTGCTACTGAGATTGATGTCCTGCTATACAGGTCGGAGTAGTATGTCGGTCCTCATCGCGTCCCTGTCTCACGGACGGGAACATGGGCTACAATGTAAGACTAGAAACGGATACGAAAACGTAGGAAATGGATTTTATATATTAATTGTTCTTTGTCTACTTCAGATCGCTTGCAATCAGACTTCATCCTCCTCTCGACTGCTCGCGTTTAGATTTAAGCCTTTGTTTCTTGCATTGTTTCTCTAGCTTTATTCGAAGACATACCAAGAGAAGTATATCGGTCGCAGTATCACACGTTCCTGTACTGCATTAGTGCATCGAGTCACGCGGAAAGTGGTCCAAGATACAGTTTCATCTGCTGCTCGAGTATCGGCCTGTCCACTCAAAATGCCTCAGCTGCCAGTCGTTGTCCAGTATCCCAATGGCTCAGCCGCAGCCTATATCCAAGGCCAGCCATATGCTTTTACCGCACAATCCGGTCTCACTGGAATAAACCGCAGCAATCATACTGCATACGGGAATTTGACTCTCTTAGGGAATTACCTTACTGACTGCAACCTTTCGATTTGCGACACATCTCTGGGATCTTTCGACTATCGACCTAACTTGGGTGGAAATATGTTCCTATTGATCGTCTTCGGCATATATTTCTTCGCCAATCTCTTCCTAGGAATCCGGCACAAAACATGGTCATACACAGTAGCGATGCTACTTGGTCTCCTTGGCGAGATTATTGGATACATTGGTCGTATCCTTCTGTGGCACAATATTTTCGATCCTCAAGGCAACTATTTTCTGGTCTATCTTATCGACTTGACGATAGCACCGGCGTTTATGTCTGCAGCAATCTACCTCTGCCTCTCCCGTATCATCGTCGTCTACGGTGAGCACATCTCGAGGTTCCGTCCAGGAACATATACCTTGCTTTTCTGTGGCTGTGATCTGCTCTCCTTGATCCTTCAAGGTGCTGGTGGAGGACTCTCAGCTACAGCTAAAACACACAAGGCGGTCAATAACGGTGTTGATGTCATGCTTGGGGGTCTCGGTTTCCAGGTGTTTTCGCTCGCCTTGTTTGGCGTGCTGTGCGCTGATTTCGCATGGCGTCTACGGAAGGACCTACCGAACAGATCTCAGAAATACGTCCAGCTCCATGAAAGTGGCATGTTCAAGATGTTTCTCGTGGGCCTCTGTATAGCTACTGTTGCAATCTTTGTTCGCTCTATCTTTCGAGTAGCTGAATTGTCTGGAGGCTTCCACAGCTCTCTCGCTAACAACCAAGTTACTTTTATGGTGCTTGAGGGTGCTATGATTATCATCGCAACCACCTGCCTGACATTCTTGCATCCCGGCATTGCATTTCAAGGATTATGGAGTGAGATCAACTTCAGCTTCCGAGCTAAGACATCTGAGAACTTGGAGAAAGTCACTGGAAGTCAGTCTCCTTCATTCGTCGAGACGGTGGTCGACGGAAGGGAACCAGGATTGCAATGTTTAGACATAGGATGATGACAACATATATTGCCCAAGTGATAGGCATGATCTGGTATGAGATACGA